>CAEGAF010091392.1:0-23210 GCA_903067075.1 Micropoecilia bifurca | reverse complement strand
CACACACACACACACACACACACACACACACACACACACACACACACACACACACACACACACACACACACACACCTATGCACACCCAACCCAGCTCAGGTTCTTCATACGACTCCAGCTTACAAACACTGACACCCAGAGGACGAGTGGAAGTGACACCAGAGCAACAAACAGCCGGCGAGACGTTCGTCATCTACAACTCACAGATGGCAGAAAACTAAACTGAAGACAGGAAACACACACATTTTATGATGTCCACACACACAATGAAAAGAAACTACGCATCTTTGTTTCCAGAGGCGATCGATGGAGAGAAGGAGTTGAGTCAAACTACTCTCCAACCTTCTGCTTTTCTAATCCTGACCACCATTTTATCCCCAGATTTCCTGCAAATCTGACTTCTTAAAGATTAAACTGCTGAGAAAAGAGGTGAAAGAATATTCAATAGAGAGAGGGAAGGAGAAAGCCAAAGGGAAGGAGGAGAAGCAGAGGATGAATATTTAATGCTGTCTGCACATGAGCAGCCCAAACATCCAGGGAAGAGTAAAGAAAAGGAGCAAAGCAGCAACGCTATGTAACAGGAACACAGACTGAGCTGGACGTTTATTCACCAGCCTGCAGACCCTCAGGCTGATTTTACCAGATCTGCTCTGTAAGCCGAGGACAAAGCTTCATTCACCAACTACTGGATGGGAAATGATTGGATTTATGGATCCACTGATAGGAAAATCTGTCAATATTAACATTGTCGTTATGGTTGGTTATAAATATTTTTCTCTAACGCATTAATTTGGATTAATTAATCACATACATTTTAACCCTTATTTAGGTTCTAATGGTATTTAATGTGCAGTAAACCCCCTACTGGTCAAACATCTTAATGCATTAAGTTAATTTTTCTGTTTGTTTTACATAGAAAAATCCCGGGTTTGAGTTTTTGAACGGCCGTAAATCTGAGGCACAAGCAGGTTTCTGGTTTCTGTAAACCTGAAGGATTCGTTTCGTTTTCAGATATTCTGTTATATTTACTTCTCTCTCTTTGGTTTAATAAAACTTTGGTGAACAGAGGAGCCTGCAAGGTGTCCAGATCCCTGTTCCAGAACCATCATCCCTCCACCACCGTGCTGGACAGCTGGTCTGAGCTGTTGGTGCTAAAATGCTCCATCTGGTTTCTTCCGTCTTCTCTTCCAACCAGGAAGGCCTGTAGAGACGTTTCCTGAACTTCACACTGCGACGCTGAGCTGTATCTTCTGTCCTCTGAAGACAGTCTGAGATGTTTTCCTCTTTTCTCGATGGGCTCAAACAGTTTGGACCTTCCCAGATTGATGGACAGCAACAGGTGCTTCTTTAAGGTCACTGCTGCAGCAAAATGCCACATCTCCTGATTTTACAGCAGTTCTCACACTGATGATCGTTTAATCAGCTGAATATGATCAGTTTGGTCTAAATGTAGCTCATTTTTGCACAAACTGATCCAAAACAGGAAGCAGCAATGAAAAAGTGTTTTTATATTCTGACCATCACTAGTTCAGGGTCCGTCATCTTATGAACCGGGTCATAGATGAAGAGGGAATCAGAAACACAGAGGGGGAGGAAGTGCTAACCACAGCAAACGGAGCTTCGTGGCATCGGTTCCGGTAAACAGTAAGCCGAGACCCACAGAACGGGCAGCGGTGTCGGCTCAGCTCTTGTGATGTGCAGATGTAAACTAAAAGCTTCTATCGAACGTCTCAACTGCTGCGGTGACGAGGATCCCCAAGGACGAGGAAGAGGAGGAGGGCAGAGATGAAGAGACGCAAAGTGCTGATTGTTTAGAAAGAAACCTGAAACTGGACCTGAAGGGCGGCCAGACAGAACCGAACCACCTGACAGACAGACTCCCTGATACCAGCAAAGATACAACATGACGGGTCACAACAGCAAACAAGAGCTTTTCTCTACATGTTTAGAACTGAAGAACATGACTGACTAAACACACAACACACACACACACACACACACACACACATCATCATGTCATCCTCAGTCGATATGAAACCGGACCGAAGCTCCATTGCATCCATTTATGTGGTGAAACAGAGACTCTGATCTCAGGCATCTGTTGCGACACATTAACCATCCAACCTGCTCCACCCAGTCTGCTGACCCCCTGAGCCGTGACCTATGACCCTGAAGTCCCCCTGAGCTTGTTAGGATCAATGTAACATCGTCCATTAAGACCAAAGTACTGCCCAGAGTCCTGGTTTGTTAAAGCAGCTCATGTTAAATAACGACCCTCTGTGGAGAGACGGGACTCTCCTTCGGTCTGGTTTCTACTGAACCTCAAGACGTTGGTCAGTCTGGTTTAACTGGTCCTTTACTGGTCCAGAATAAACGTTTTAATGAGGGAATTTGTCCAGAAGTCCAGGAAATTGGTACAATGAAAACTCGCCTGTTCAATGACAGCAAATGCAGAGTCCAGGTGGTTCAACGAACCAGTGGGGTGTGTGGGAGCCTTATGGGTGTCCATCCAACTGAAAGTCCAGTAGATTCTGTTTGACTGCAGACTAAAACGCCATCATCTGCTGTGCTGTGATTCTGAGTCAAACCAGCCTGTTCCCCTCCTGGCCTGTGGGGGCGCTGCACCAAGAACCACTGGTTCCAGAACCACGACACCAAAACCTCTGAAGACGCTGAGAGCAACTTCCTGCTTCACCAGATGGAAACAAGGTGGAGGTGTCAGATTTTAGTGGTTTGAGGATTTCTGTTTAACATTAAACCACAAATCATTTCTCCTGCTAGTGTTAGACTCGCATGTTGGTTTTGGTTGTATTTACCCAGAATGCCCTGCGCTGTATTCTGCTTCCTGCCTTAGGAGTGGTCTCTGGTCCACTTGGTGTTCACATACAGAACCACCTCAACCCAACTGAAACCTTGGTTCGTTGTCAGACCAAAGTTTGTTTTCTTGGTCTGCATCAGAGTTTGATGGCGCATTCACACCAGCCCAAACGGACCGGACTTTCTGCCCAAACGAACCAAACTTTCTGCCCAAACGAACCAGACTTTCAACCCAAACAAACCGGACTTTCTGTCCAAACAAACCAGACTTTCTGCCCAAACAAACCAGACTTTCTGGGCAAACGGACTGGAGTTGGAGTAAAACAAACTTAACAGCTGGTGGGGATGCAGCCTCAATGTGTTTGACTCCAATCAGCCAAGAAAACTTCAACAAGATATTAATCTGCAGGATTCAGCTTCCTGAGGAGATGAAATGTGTCTAAAGCTAAAGAGTTGATATTTATTTATCTGTTTAACTGAACAGTTGTGTCCGTCTTATCTGGAGACGTGTTCCTCTGCACACACATCATCAGCCTCTTCAGGAGATCCAGTCCTAGCGAGCGAGAAGCAGATGCAGGGGCTGTTCAGGGAGTAAGAGGAGCTGATCGCACACACACACAGAGTGTGAGTGTGAGTTGGATGTACCGAAGGGCCCCGTGGGAAGGAAAGCTTCACCAGCTGTGTTCTGACACACAGGAACACTCAAGGCCCGAGGACAACACACACCCACAAACACACACTCATAGATCAGCCGTGCGCACTGAGCCGTGTCTCCATGACAAACAAACAAACTAATGGATATGCATACAAACATTGCTCCAATGCAAAACATGACTAACATGTTGGGATAAAAATTCACAGTCGTGTCCTCACCAAGAAACCACAACATGGCTTTTATTCTTACAGGAACTGTCACAAATAAAACATCATCCCTGGGTGGTACGCTGCAAGTAAAGAGGACAGGGAGGAGAAATGTAAAGCAAAGGGGGAGCGGAGAGGAGGAGGAGGAGGAGGAGGAGGTGTGTTTATTCGTCTGTGGAAGAGACACTTGACCTGGTTTCTCTGAGAAACACTCAAACCGGGAGCGTCGTTCAGAGGGAATCGTACAGCCGATCGGATGAAATATTAAAGCGACGCAGACGTGTACAGCCACAGCAAAGACGGGCCGTAAAAGAACATCACCTCAGTCAGGACGCTGATCCTGTGGGAAGAAATACAACGGCCGTCTCTTTGCCCGGCACCGGTCTGTAGGAAGGAATCATGCTGCGGGCCAGCAGCCGGGAGTCTACGCCATTAAAAGTTGGCTCGTGTGTCCGTGTGCGTTTCCTGATGCTGGTCAGGCAGCGCTGCTGTTGCACTGCTGCTGAAACACAATCTGGTGATGATTCTACAGAACCTCCTGAGCGACTGCAGCTCCTCTTGGATCAAATTGTGCAGCGGACGACCGGATCGGTTTCCAGCTTTAACAAAGTAAAAGCATCAGCTGTTTCACCCGCCAAAGTAAATACACACACAGCTGAATTTAAGTCCAGCTTCACTGAACACACAAACAGAACTTCAACGAAACCCAACTCCGTCCATCTTCGGTCCCATTACCTTCACTCTCAGTTTTCAACCTCTGCCAGGGAACGTTTCCGTGTAACACAAACAACTTAAAAGAAAAGGTGTTTCAGTAGAAAAGCTGAAGATCGACTTGGAACAGGGAGATACTAAGTTCACATGAAGTCAACACAATGTGGCTGATTCTAGGGTTTCAGTGGAGCATGTGAAGAATATACTACATCTAACTCCAAACGAAACTAAAACCTAATGAACAAGTTAGAACTTATTAACCAGGTCAGCACAGAACCAGCCAACAAATAACCGAAAGACCTGAAGGCACTGCAATATTATTCAGCAGAAAAGGAAAACATGATGCAGCTGATTCCAACCTGTGGTTCGGCCACCTGGGATGAGCCGAACTGTCTTCTCATCTGGGTCAACAACAGACCAGCGATACCAAACACCTAAATGCCTCAAAGTGGAAATGTTCAGCCATAACACTCAGCACATCCAGGGAACACCAACCAGCGCTTCAGCGTAAAGAAGGCCAACCAGATCTCAGGCTGGTGGTTTGGTGGCTACCAGACCAAGATGCCTTGCAGCCACTGACCCGACTGTTAACTCTCTGTAGACTCAAATGTGAGAACAACTGGCCGTCAGCTGGAGCTTGATGAAATGGAGTCTTCTCTTTCTCCCAGATGCTGGATCGCTGGTAAATCCCATCAGCGTTCCTATTTGCAAAGAGGGAAAAACCCCTTTGGGTCAGGTTGTCATCCGAGCAGCTCCCAGACTCCAATGAGCTGAAAACCTCTCAGCATGGTTCAGTACAGCACCAAATACTGCAGGACAAGCTTTAGCCCAGTCATGCTTAGCTGAGAGATTTGGAGTGTTGTTATACTCCAGACCCAAGGAATTAACAACCAACATGGCAGTGATATGGCAGCCATGTTGAATGGACCCATTATCCTCATCACCCCCAACTGGTGCAGAACCTGGTTACAGACTAACGATCCTGAGGAGCGATGATCATCTCGATGGTTAAAATATTTGGGTTAATGACACCAACATGAGACCCAGTTTGGTCCAAAAGCAAACATTTCTATAGGTGGTACCAGTTAGTGGCTCCTTTAGGGTCTGGATGAAGAACAGCTTGAACATTTCTCGGCTCAACAGTCTTACCACTTCCTATAGAGCATCCTGGGAGATTATTCCTATATGTGTGTTTATTTCCATACATGCTAAGCCTGAAGTCATAAGCTAATGGGTCCAGAATGTGGGCTTGTTTTCCGGTGCGGTATGTACATATGAGGCTTTGTGCGCGTCAGTTGCTGCAGATCACAGCATTAGTCTTGCAGCCGGAGGTCAGTGGGGGGAAGGAGGGAGCGCCGAGTGGGGGATTGACTCCAACATGGCTTCTTTCATAAAGCACAAAGTATTAGATGATGTTTCAGGAGCAGAGCCAGAACCGGTCCGCTTAAACGACAAGACGTAAACAGAACCAGAGCTTTAAGAAGCACACAGTGGCGACACCTGTTCAAAGCTCAGCTAAGCTGCTAGAGGAGTGCAAAGTCATGGTTGGTTCTGTTTAATAAGATTAAACCAGAACCTGCTGTTAACCCATGAAGTCAGGAGCATCTGCTTGTCCATTCAGCCTGAGCAGAAATCAGGTTTGATCTGCAGTGAGGAGATGAACTGTGGAGCCTCATTTCCCTCAAACCTTTACAGGCACCTGCTCTGTGTCTGGACCCAAAGCCGCCTGCAATCCACAGAGACATGTTTGGACCAGACCAAGCACAGCGTAGCGTGAGCACGGTGGAGGAGGGAGATGATGTGGGCTTGTTTTTGCAGCCATGTGACCAGAATCTCCTCTGGATCTTCTGAATAAGGCCTTCTTGATTCTGGTCCAGGTTCTGACTGACGATGCTTCATCCTTATCTCCTCGGTGCTCAGAGGTGATCCGGTCGGTTCTGTTTCTCCAGAGAAGTGAACCAGTAGGTTTCAGACCAAACCGTCCAAGATCTGATATTTAACCCAGTTGTTTCCTTTGAGTCTTGTGACGTGTTGCACATTTGATTTCTCAGATCATCACCAAACTGTTCCTGGACAGCTGAACGATGTTCCTCTAGGGTTTTGATTCAGCTCTTTATCCGTTCTTGGGTAGCACTGAGGCAAAGCCTCTCGGATCAGAAGCACCCGGATTCATGGATTAGCATCTTCAAGTATCCAAAACAACCAGAAGCAGGAATCAACAGAGTGAAGAAATCCTTCTGGACGGATTCTGCTGTCCTAGCAGGAGTTCAGTCTGTACTTGATGGTTTCCTCAGACTGAAGACGCTTCATTGCAGCCCCTCTACTCCGAAACCCTCCAGATTTCCAAAACTCTGCCTTGGAAATTCTAAAAAATTCTTCTATGCAGGTGAATGGATTTCTGAAGAACCAGAACAAATGTCCTCCAAGCATGTCCTTCATGTGTGGCAGGTTGGTGGAGCTCAGAGGGTCCTGCCACATTTTCAATCAGCTCCTGAAGGCGTTTCCCAGCTGATGGTGTTATTTGATTGGGCACCAAAAGTTGCAGCATTCATTGTTTCCAGCAGTTGTGGTTCTCGTTCTCACTGAACTGCTCCAGACTTCACTCCTCCCCAAACGATCCGGACTTTCTGTACAAAAGGACTGAAGTTGGAATGAAGCAGACTGAACATGACTGGTGTGAATGAACCCTAGATTGACACCTGGAGCTTTCAGAACCACTGTTTGCATCACGACTGTGAGAAGGAAGTGTGAAGGTCAAATGCTCTGAGAGCTGGACTGTCAAGTCATGAGAAACCGTGTCAGTGTGTGAATCTCTGCTTCGCTTTATAAATCTGCTTAGAAAACCCATGTAAACACTGTCGGTTTCACCCACCGTCACTGAGAGGGGGGGAAATTCCAATCTGTTGCTGCTGCTGGGGTTTTTTAAGTAATGAACACAGAAGGGAAATGACATTAGGAACAGTGAGTACGGATAAGCAGCGCTCCGATTATCTCTTCCGACAGCCTCGGTGGTCCGCCGAGCCAACCTCCCCCGTCCCGTAAAGGATGCATCAAGTCTATTCGGTTTGCAGAGCGTCTGTTAAGCCGTTAGTCATGGGCTAATGAGGCCAAAGAGTGTGTTTCTATGTAAGCAGGGCTGCATGCACGGCGCTCTGAGCGCGTCAGAGGAGCAGTTGCTCTGGCATTAGACTTGCAAAGGGGAGGTCAGAGAGGACGTTAGTGTGAGTGTGAAGGAGAGAAAACCCGGCGAATGTGTGTCTCTCTGTGGGGACGGACTTCTGCTTCATTTAAACTACAGGCGGAAATTCACTGGAGGCGCTGGATGAGCGCGTTCCGACGCTCCCAACAGGCGTCGAGGAAAAAACAACAAACTGCAGAAAATTACTAGAAAAGATTTCTGAACCGACTAATAACTGTGAAATTAGACATAGAGCTAATTATACCAGATGTTCATTTCATTTTTCCTAACGGAGGAGAAGACTCGTTTAGCCCCATCTGGAAAGGCCTGCCCTCATTTCAAAGAATAACCTTAACAGAAAGAATCAAGACGAGGAGCTGAGCTGCAGGAAACGTCTCGTGATTCACATCCCGACTGGAAAAAAGCTTCCAACTACAAACACACAGCAAGAGAACAAAATCACCAGCATGTCAGAAATCAGTTCACTGGTTGATTCCTGAACCCAACATACCAGTTCAGAAAAACTTTCAGATCTAATTTTTTCACCATGTCTCCATCTCTCTCATGTCTAAACGGAAACATTCCCAATCCAGAGATAATTCCAGGCCAACTGTAGGAAACCTTCAGTTTCTGTGCCGGTTCTGAGTTGGACCTGTTCTGACATCATCCTCTGGTCTGTTCATGTTTTCTACCTGTTCAGTTCAAACTAATCAAGGTTTAAATGAGTCCAAGCATCTGAACCTCAGTCTCAGAAACCAGGAAGAACAAACTCTGCAACTAATTTAGAAGAAAGAAGAAGAAAAGAAAACTACAAAAATGGCTCCACTGTTGTAGTTTCTGTCAGCAGGAATGATTTATCGTTATGATCTGATATTTCAGGTATAAATCTGAACCTTTAAAGCTCCTGTCACCCAAATCCCTCCTTGAATATGGAAGTAAAGTATTTTTCATAATTTCTGTAGAAAAAATAAAAAACTGGAATTGTTCAGCAGAAACTGCAGTCTGACAGGAAACCGGAAAAATTAGTAAAAAAACAAAACCAGGTAAAACAGAAAACCTTCTGTGTTCTGACAGGAGCAATAATAATAATAATAATAATAATAATAATAATAATAATAACAACAACTGATAACTTCTCCCTGTTCCATAAGTATAATTATATTTGCAGGGTATTTTCATCTAATAAAACTAATAAAACTAGGAGCAGTGAAGAATCAGAGTTTCATCACTGATGTTCACTGATCATCTGGAAAATCTGAGTTTCCAGTTTCATGAACAATGAGGAGGAAATAAATAGATTTAAACAGAAATTAAACAGTTCTGTTATTTAAACAGTTAAAAGTTTCAACAGAGGCGTGTCTGTGTGTGTGTGTGTGTGTGTGTGTGTGTGTGTGTGTGTGTGTGTGTGTGTGTGTGTGTGTGTGCAGGTAACACAGGTAGATCAGCAGCCTCCTGAAGCGTCTCATCCATCCTGAGTATCGACTGCGGTGTCTCCTTCTCCAGCCGTTCGATCCCCGGTTCTCCACTTCCTGTGAGCGCGACACCCGACGCCGGCCGCCAGCGTCTGTCTGCGTGTTTTTCTGCAGTATTTGCAGCGTCCAGGGATCGGATGGCCTGCTGTTCTCTTCATGGCAGCGTTTTTCCAGAGCGCCGGGTCCCTGAGTGGATCTCAGGTTGGTGGCTGAGCACAAACAGGCTGCTGCTCTCAGACAGGCAGCAGCGACAGCCGCATGTTTACAGCTCAGCCTCCCTCTGATGCACACAAACACACCAACACAACACAACACAACACAACACTTCTTCTCTCTGCCTCTCACTTCATCACTGTCCTGTTATGAAAAATGTTCAGACACTTTGAAACTAAGATAATTATTGATCAGCTGCTTTGACTGCAGAATTAAACACGACTGAAAAACTATCAATAAGTTTAGGAGACCGAGACAAACACTGGAACAAAGGAGTTACAACGCCCCCTGCAGGCACGGAGGGTTCACATCCACACAGCAGATCTTCACGCTCAGATCAGATGTTTTGCACAGTCGTTGCTGCAACTGATTAAATGCAACCGCAGTCAGACTTCTGAGTAAAGTGACCCGCATGGCAAAAGAAGAACGAAGCTGTTACCCAGCAGCGCTCCGTTTACAGCAGTAAAGATGGCCGCCGCAGCGGTAAAGATGGCAGCCGCTGCGTAAAGATGGCCGCCGCAGCGGTAAAGATGGCCGCCGCAGCAGTAAAGATGGCCGCAGCAGCGATATAGATGGCCGCCGCAGCGGTAAAGATGGCCGCCGCAGCAGTAAAGATGGCTGCTGCAGTAGTAAAGATGGCTGCTGCAGCGATAAAGATGGCTGCCGCAGCGGTAAAGATGGCCGCCGCAGCAGTAAAGATGGCCGCCGCAGCGGTAAAGATGGCTGCCGCAGCAGTAAAGATGGCTGCCGCAGCAGTAAAGATGGCCGCCGCAGCGGTATAGATGGCTGCTGCAGCAGCAAAGATGGCTGGCGCAGCTGTAAAGATGGCCGCCGTCTCTGGATGAATTTTAAAGATGCTGAAAGCGGCAGCATGGTCAGCAGGAAGCTGATAAACAGGAAGCTAACTGCTAACAGCAACGGGCCAGGAGTGATTGGTTGGTTGGTTGGTTGGGATGTGATGTGTTCACTTTTTCATCGCTTCATTATTATCATTTTCAGACATTGATTATGTCCAAATTTATTGTCCGGAATCTTCTGGAGCAGAATTATGATGTAAAAGTTGTTTAAATAACATTTATTGTTCATTTTCAGCTCATGAATCCGAAACTATTTAAGCTGAACTATTTTATTTCCCAGTAAAACATGAAAAAGTTCGACAGGTGTGAATACTTTCTGCACAACTAAACCAGAGAGGGAACCGAAGAGCGAGAAACGCCTGAACCCGTTTGTTCTGATGTTCCTGTTCTGATGTTCCTGTTCTGATGTTTCTGCTCCTGTTCTGACATTCCTGTTCTGATGTTCTAATGTTCCTGTTCTGATATTCTGATGTTCCTGCTCTAATGTTCCAGTTCTCCATCAATGTGACGGATTACTTCTTCAGATCCAAGATAAAAAGAGCTGCTGCATCGTCCGACTGAACCGACCAGAACATCAGCAGCGTTTCCCCGCTGAGAGGCAGAGGGATCAGTCCGGACCCTGCAGCGCGGCGCCACACACAGACCCTGAGCCCCGTTTACAGTGTGTGTTTACAGCTGCACACACACACACACACACACACACACACACACACACACACACACACACACACACACACACACACACACACACACATCTAGATGTGAGGCTGTCAATCTGTGTTTACTGTGTGTGGACAGGTTTCTGCGCCGGTTAACGTCTCCAAGAGGACGATTCTGTCAGAGCCTGTATGTCAGACGGCCTGAGTCTGTCTGCTGGTCGCTGTACAGTGGATCAGTGTGGATCAGTGACTCGGTTTGGATCTGTGTGGGTCTGTGACTCGGTTTGGGTCTGTGTGGCTCGGTTTGGGTCGCTGGACTCACCCATGCTGTTGGTGGAGCTGCACCACATCAGCAGACAGCCGGTGCACAGCAGGTTCAGAGCTCCGAACAGCAGGATCCTCCACGACTGAGAATGACAGAAAACAAACAGAAGAAATGAGAAACATGAGGAGCAAAACGCCTCAGCCTGTTGGTCCAGACCCAGAAAACAACCAGATTTAACTCGATTCAAAGTTAACTGGAAACTAACAATTAGAAAACACACAATTAGAAGTCAAAAATGTTGGTTAAACTATTCAAAGTTAACATTTTACACCTTGAAAATTTAAAATGATACACAAATATGGAGCAAAAAAAGAAATATTTCCTTCAGTTAGACAAGTTAATTTTATTTTAGCACCTGTTGGCTTTATTTTGAAAATCTAATACCAGGAAATGCAGGTCACCAGTTGCCATGGTGATTCCTGTTTATCCAGTGGAGCCCACAGCATCACTGTTTTGTTAAAACTCACTGACTCCTGTATGTGTGAACTGTTGATATGAGCTTTTGAAAACCAAACCGGGTTTTAAAACTCGACATAAAATAGATGTAAACCTGTAAAAACAGTTTGGTTAAAAATCTGTTTTGAATGTTTTTCTATTGGATTCAGTTTCATGTAACCAGGCTGTAAACAGCATGACGTGATAAAAACAGATCAAATGTTTCGTATGAAGCTTTTCAGCCTCATGCTGATTCCCAGGCTGGTCTTTGTTTGGACCACCATGGAGAACTGAGTATTTAAGGGTTCTGGTCCAGATGGATGGCAAAGGCAACAGAATAAGTCCGTTTTAGGACGGACCGAACCGTCCTGGGAAATCCCAGCTCAGACTGGAATAAGCCAATAATCCAGCTTCACTATCTTTACCTTCACTTTATCCAAGGAGCAGAAAACCACCAAACCTCTTCTCTTTGTCTCTCGTTACTAATTTTCCATTTCAGAACCAAAGATCTTGTTTTATATAACGAGGAGATAAAAGTTTTACTTTCCAGTCGAATTCAAACATCAAACCCTTAAAATGAGGATTAATTTATGTTTTTAGGACAGACGGTGATTCAAAGGTTTTCTGCTCCAACATCCATTCAGCTGCAGTTTTATAAAGAACCTCAGCAGAACCTCCAGCGGTTCGGCTCAGAGCTGCAGGTTAGACACGGTCCGGTCCGGTACAGTCCGGTATGGTCTCTCCAGTCCGGTCCAGTCTGTCTGGTCCTGGTACAGGATGGTCCGGTCCGGTCCGGTCCAATATGGTCTGTCCAGTCTGGTCCAGTCAGGTCTGGTCCTGGTACAGGATGGTCCGGTCCGGTCCAGTATGGTCTGTCCAGTCTGGTCCAGTCAGGTCTGGTCCTGGTACAGGATGGTCCGGTCCGGTCCAGTATGGTCTGTCCAGTCCGGTCCAGTCTGTCTGGTCTGGTACAGTATGGTCCGGTCTGTCCAGTCTGTCCACTCAGGTCTAGTCTGGTCTGTTTAGTCCAGTCCAGTCTGTCTGGTCCGGTCCGGTACAGTCCGGTCCAGTCTGTCCGGTCCGGTCTGGTACAGTATAGTCCAGTATGGTCTGTCCAGTCTGTTCACTCAGGTCTAGTCTGGTCTGTCCGGTCCAGTCTGTCTGGTCCGGACCAGTCCGGTCCTGTCTGTCTCAGCTCTGACTCAGTTCCTGGCTGCAGCAGTAGCTGCAGTCCAGGTGAAGGTCACCCTGGAAACGGCTGCAGCGCAGGAAAACATGCATCTGCAGGTTCTACCGATTTACTCCGCACTCATCAGATCACTAAGCCTGCAGCTGTCAGCAGCTGTAAGACCCGGAAATCTGGGATCTGGAATAAAAAAGCGACTCAGCGTTTCAGCTGGATCAGTTTAAACCTGAAACACGTTGAACCTGCAGGGCAGCTGGACAGGAAAACTGTTTCCATCCACAGGGATTCACAGATGAAGGGACAGTTCCTCTATTAACCGATCAATAAGGGACAACAAAACAGGTCTGATCGGGTTTTTACTGAAGGTGAATCAGATGAAGCTAAAACTGCAACCAGAGGAGATCTGGACAGGACAGACTTTAAGGACAAAGAAGGTTTTATCTTAAATTATATTTTTTTGGACAGTTTTGTTTCATTACGGCTCAGACTGTGTTGTTCTGTTAGTAAATGGACTTTTTCTTGAGTCTGTGCAACTCTGGAGCAAACAGGTGTACAGACAGGAAGGAGGAGACGCTTCTGGGTTTGACTTACTTCCTGGTTTTATTTTCCTTTTAACACTGATTTTTATCTCCCTTCATGCTGATTTTAAGCTGATTTATTCCTTGTTTTATTTTAGTTTTTTTCCTGGTTTTTATTTCTTGCTTCTATTCTGAGTCTCCTGATTTTATCCACGTTTTCTCTGCTTTGTCCTGATTTAACCTCAGATTTCTCCAGGAGAGGGCGCTGTGGTAGGTTTTCACAAAACTCAGCAATCCACTGATAAATATCTCTTTAGGTCCCAGTTAGCAGGCTAAAGGTCACAGTTCATGTTGGGACGATTAGATGGGACTAAAATATACCTGAAGAATAAACCTTCTCTTTCTTCATGTTCCAGGATGCAAAGCTGAATCTGACCTGAAGGGAGTTCAGGAGTAAATCTGATCAGATGTTTGAAGAAGAACAAACTCCTCCATCTAACCGTTGGGCTGCGTTTGCAGCCACATGGAGCAGAGTCTGAACTTCCATCATCGCTTTAATCCAACTCCAGTCCGTTTGTCCAGAACATCCGGTTTGGTTGGGAGATGTGAACATGTAATCAGAGAAAAATGAACTCTGGTCCGGTTTGAATGTGAGCATTAAGCGAGAACCAGAGACGCTCCAAAAGCAGGAAGTGGACAACAGCGCAGGGCATTCTGGGTAAATACATCCAAAGCTAACATGTTAGCCTAGTGCTAGCAGCAGAAATGTCTCCTGGTCTTTAGCCTAAAGAGAGAGAAAATCCTCCAACCGCTAAAATCCTCCATCTTGTTTCTACGGTGAAGAAGGAAGTTGCTCTCAGTGTCTTCAGTGGTTCTTGGTGCAGCGCCCCCACAGGCCAGGAGGGGAACAGGTTGGTTTGACTCAGAGCCACAGCAGCTGCAGGTGGAGCAGATGGAGTTCTGGGTCCAGTAGAACCAGGTCGACTGGACTATTGGGCTAGAAAACAGCTGAACGCCTCCACAGACCAAAGTATTCTGCTTCAACAACTGGAGAACGATCCCAAACACGTAAAATAATGAAAAAATATATATCAGTATGTTACAATGGCCTAGTCAAAGTTCAGAGCTGAATATCCAGAGGGAAACCTGAATGAAGTGACCTGATGTTTTGAAGAATAACGGAGGCTTTAAGATCAGTTCTTGTTACACAAACATTTTTGTTAAAGATTCAAAGTAAACCCAAACGGTTCTGATGCTGAGCGGCAGCCAGCAGAACATTCTGCCGTCCAGCTGAAACCGGCCCGGTTCTGGGAGGCGCTGCTGGTTTTCCAGCAGCTGGAGGTATTTTGGTTGGATGGAGGACAAGACAGCAGCATCGACCCCCGATCGCCTCCTGAGGCATGAAGGTGACCTCACTTCCTGCTCCGGTTCTGGAGCCGGCCGGGTCGGGTCGGGCCGGGTGGTACTGCTGCATCTATTTGATCGGGTCGGAAACTCTGAGTCCATTCGGCACCGTTCTGCTGTTTGTAGAATTCAGCAGAATTTTCAATGGAAAAAGCCGCAGCGAGTCGCCCTCTGTGTGTCAGACACACGAAACGGAAGAAGGGCAGAGTGTGTGTGTGTGTCTCTGTGTGTCTATCTGTGTGTGTGTCTCTGTGTGTGTGTGTGTCTGTCTGTGTCTCTGTGTGTGTGTGTGTGTGTGTGTGTCTGTGTGTGTGTCTCTGTCTGTGTGTGTGTGTGTCTCTGTGTGTGTGTGTGTGTGTGTGTGTGTGTGTGTGTGTGTGTGTGTGTGTGTCTCTGTGTGTGTGTGTGTGTGTGTGTCTGTGTGTGTGTGTGTGTGTCCTGGCCTGTCACTTCATGTAGGACTCATAAGCAGCGGCGAGGCGAGTGCTGTGAAATCTACAATTACTGTGGTGCACCGTGTTATGACAGCAGCAGGCAGCGGCAGAACGGGAGACCTGCAGAGTGTGTGTGTGTGTGTGTGTGTGTGTGTATGTGTGTGTGTGAGTGTATTTGTGTATGTGTGTGTGAGTGTGTGCAAACACTGGGACGACGCTCAGCCCAAAACATTATCAGCCCGCTTTCACATCCACGCCGCCCCCGGGGGCCGCCGGGTCGCCGTCCGGCGCGCTGCTGCCCCCCTCTGTCCACAGGAGGAACGGCGCCTCTAACGGCCGGCCTGCTCCTGATGCGAGTGTCGCCGTGACGACCGGCGGTGTGACTCATGAGAGAGACGGCCTTGAACCGAAAACTGCAAAGGTCCGACCCGTTTCTCCAGGGACGCCTCGCTCTCCTGAAATAACTCGGCTTACGCAACGATCCGGTGACGGAGCCGGAACCGGAGCAGAGGAGGTTCCGACCCGGAACCCGGGTTTCAGGTCGGTTCTGTCAGCAGCAGCACAAAGCGGCTGACCTCTGACCCCGTTTTCCTCTGGCCTATTTAAAGAAACAGTTTCATTTTTCTCAGCTGGTCCTTATAACTAATTTATGGTGATAAATTATAATATTGTTGATTTTCAGTAACGACATATCAATGCAGGAACTCAAAGATCATTAAACTTTAAATTCTAACACCTGAACTGGAAAACATTTTAAATATCTAAAATAAATAAAACAACAAACTACATTTATTCTGAAATCTCTGTAAACAACAAAAACACCAGAATCTGGACTTTAATCATCCAGAGTTCAGAAGAGATTTATTGATTATTGAATCCTGGAAAAAACAAACTCAGTGCTGACATCACTTCCCTGCTTCACGAAAACACCCACAATGCTTTTCTGCATCAGAATCACTAATTGAGTTTGCTTAGTTTTTATTCATACTTTTAAAACGTTGATGGAAAAAGTAACTTTTTTTAATTTCTCAGAAACTGTTTTGACTGGGTTATTTTTAATCTCCCTCCTATGAAGAGCCCAGCTTGTCCTCATCCTGTCAGAAACACCCAGACGGTTGTTGACAGGACCGTTGTGATGGGTTCTGATCCGTGTTGGACTCGCTGTAATCCAATCCAGGTAGGAAGACCTTCTTTAATCCACTCTGACTGGTGTGAGCTCAAAGTGGATTAATATACAATAACAGAGACAAACAGAAAGTCTGACATCCTTTTATGTTTCCTGCTCCAGTTGTTTTCCTCTTCATTTACTGGGATCAGATTCAGGATGAACAGATTCAGGATGAGCCGCATCCCTTCATGGTAAACCTCAGATGGACGAGCACAACTTGTTTTTGATTTTTAATCCAAGAAATTAAAGTTACAAGTCTGTCAAAAACCCTTAAATCCACTAAGATACAAACAGAAATGTGTGTGAACAGTAAGACTGAACATGCTGGGATCTAACAGGAAGGCCTGACAACCGACGCACGTTTCTATTAAACTGGCATCAATCAATCAGGAAGTAGAAACAGGAAGTAGAAACATGGAGCAGAAACAGGAAGTAGAAATATGGAGCAGAAACCGGAAGTAGAAACAGGAAGTAGAAACATGGAGCAGAAACATTAAGTAGAAACATAGAGCAGAAACAGGAAGTAGAAACATGGAGCAGAAACAGGAAGTAGAAACATGGAGCAGAAACATGAAGAAGAAACATGGAGCAGAAACATAAAGTAGAAACATGGAGCAGAAACATGAAGTAGAAACATGGAGCAGAAACATAAAGTAGAAACATGGAGCAGAAACAGGAAGTAGAAACATAGAGCAGAAACAGGAAGTAGAAACATGGAGCAGAAACAGGAAGTAGAAACATGGAGCAGAAACAGGAAGTAGAAACATGGAGTAGAAACACGGAGTAGAAACACGGAGTAGAAACAGGAAGTAGAAACACGGACCATTCTCTTAAAAACGGAAACTCAGATTTAGAAATCCTTCAGTCTGGCGCCTCTAGTGAGGCCCACACCCACCAGAAACTTCTGTTACGTCAGAATTTACTCTGCTGTTCTCAATCCCCCTTCAGCTCATTCACGGTTTTTCAGAAAAAACAAAATCCGCCTCAAATAAGGGTAAAAACTGTTTGGTAAACTTGAGGAAGTTATTTTCAGTTTATCAGTTTCCATCAATCTTTTCTGATCAGATGCTTCACCTGCTGGATCCTCACTGCACAAAGGAGCATCAACACAGATCCTGCTGCCAATGATCTCCAGCTCTTTACATCCCTGCTGGGATCTGAACAGCTTTTATTATCATTTGTTGCTGTTTCTATGCAGATATAAACTCATCCAGTGTATTTTTAAATGATCCTCCTCTTTTGTGCGTCTCATTATTGCTCATGTTTATTCGTACTGTACTGACTTATTTTACTGTTTTTGACCTGAACTTGCTGTGATTATACTTGATTTTCACCACTAATCTCCAGTAAACAACATGTATCTCCCTGAATCTCCAGTCTGCATCCAGACTGGAACATCTGCAGCTCAGACATTCAGACTTTAACGTCTGGCAGCAGATCCAGGTTCAGTCAGGATTCCTGGTTCCCAGCAGGCAGTGAGAACCAAAACAATGAGAATAAAAGAGGAGTAAACATCAGCCTGGATTAGTGGAGGTGTTCAGCTCTGCCTGCATGACTCAGATCCAGCTCCTAACAGGCTTACTGCATAACGGGATTACAGAGCAAGGATTCCCCTGATGCCTTCACCCTGAATGGGAGGCAAGAGGAGGCGGGACGACGATTAGAGCCGGAAGAACTCAAGCCAAACGCTTCCTACCCGCCTGTCCGAGGAAACCAGCTGGACTTCCTGCAGCAGCTTCCCCATCACGGATCTGTGCGTCTTCCTGAAGGGATGGATCGTCCCCTGCAGGCGGAACGGAGGAGGACAAAACATGAGGAAACAGAAACCAGGTGTCCAATAATCACAGCACTGATGGATTTTATACAACAACATGAATAAAACATGTTGATTATTAATAATTAATAAATCCGTTTGATCAAACCACAGAGAAACAAGGCTCTGTTTCTAAAGGTGGCATTATCTTGGGTTTTAAGGTGGTATTATCAGGTTCAACAGGAAGGTTTTACAGCCAAACACTGGCCAACACTGCCACCAAGTGGAGCATCTTTGTATGACATGTGAATTAAACGCATCAACATTACATTTATTTAAATTTAAAAGACCAAATATTCATTTACTCTCATCTTAAAAAAGATTCATCATATCATCCTTGAACCAGGAATGTAAAAACTTTGTGAAAATCATGAAGTTCAATTCATTCAAAAATATGACTTTTTTGCTACTTTCATGCAACTTTCTTCTCCCTTTTCCTACAACAGGTTCCACTTTCATCAAACTGCTTATTTAAAGTTTATCTTTCCAGCTTTAATGTATCACTGAGTCGTGGTCTGATTTTAATATTTGTGGCTTTATTTAAGGTTAAGTTAAAGTTTAAGAAAATCAATTTCTATCTTGAACTGAGGTCCATTTAAGGGCCATAAATGAATAACGTTTCAAACCGGAGACAGAAAAACAAATGCTTATGAATCCTGATGTTTTTGTGCAGATGAACGAATATGAGAATATAAAACGACTTCATTCACCAACAATCAGCTCAGGTGAAGCAGAAAGAGTCCAGATCAAATCTCTGCATTCATCTAGTTAACAGACTGGAAACTATTACAATATTTTCTTCTAAATCTAAACAGAAATTACGGTTGGAGGAACTTTGACCTGATTTCCTGTAGAGAATCTGACATCCAACAGGAACAATAAAAGTTTAAAGTCTTTCTGTGTCTCAGTGTTTCTGTCAGGTTAACATCAGTGCAGACCTACCAGGATGGAGACGTCGTGTTCCTGCTTCTTCCTGTGCAGGGGAACATCTGAGGAGACAAACATCTTCAGTCACCATGGAAACAGAAACATCTGGTTCTTTACTCAGACATTAACTCAGGTTTAAAGCTGGTGATGAAGAACCTTCATCAAAACAGGAAGTTTAACATAAATACTGTAAACTGACCAGTTTAATGAATCTATAAATCACCACTGAGCTTCAGATGAACACGACTGTTTCAGGGCTGAAACGATTAATCGTTTTAATGTGATTAATCGATAATTGAAAGAATTCAGTGATTGATTAATAACTGGAGTAAACAGATTTTAAATAATACCATTTGCTCAAAGAACAACAGAGAACAGTAATTAAGCCAAAGCTGCACAACAAATATTTACTTTTTGAATTTATGATGAAATAAAATCTTATCTCTCTGTAAATCCCAGAACTTCTGTGTTGACAGTTTCAGTTTCTCCTGGTTCACATCCAGAAAAACCATCTATGAATAATTGATCTAAGGTGAATCAGGTCAGACCTTCACTGTAATCATGTTCAGCAGAAGGTCTGAACTTTTCACATGATGAAGGATTTTTGATCTGCAGATTCATCCTGTTCTACAAATGATCAAATTTTCACTAAGGAACGACGTTATTGACTTTTAGGAAATAAAACGTTGATTTGGTTACATAAATAACAACTAAATCATTTTAATTTTAAAGGATTTAAATATGCAAATGGACCAACAGTCACCCAGGTTCTGGGTTGTTCTGCTGCTGGAGGAGATGCAACATAAACCGAGCCTGTAGTTCTGGGTTTGATTCCCGGTCGGAACCAGGCTGGTTCATGGATCTGGTTCTGTTCTGTTCCAGCTGCTGCAGACAGAAATTAAAGCTGGTTCTGGTTCTGCTGCGGACGTTTAAATCCTGGTTAACTTTTCCTTCCCACCGTCACCCAAAACTTTGAGATAAACTGTAAAATTCATCTGGTTTCATGAACCGTCATCAGCTGAAGCTCTGAGAGGAAATGGGCCTGAAAGTCCTGGACTGTCAGCTGTGACCCGGATTTAATGACCTGGATCTCCACAGACTGATGTGAATGAGAAGCTGAGCGGGTCAAACCGAACCCGAACCGGACCGGAACCGAACCTCTGAGGTTCCGATGAGCGGCAGGTGGAACCTGAAGCTCCATGTTTCTGCTGAACCCAGATTTAAAGCTGACTGGACCTTTATAACCACACAGCAGAACCAGAACCAGCTGTTAGCTGTTAGCACCGCTAGCATAACAAACCTGGCTCCTTGACGTTGATGACGTCCACCGACACCATATCCGGTTTGTCCAGCGGAACCACCTTCCGCTCCGTCACCCCGGACGGAACCACGTCCGGCTTCGAACCGAACTTTCTGGGGTAAAAATCCCCCGCAGTTTGGTAAGACAGACCCGGAGACGTGGACATCATCCCGTCCATCGCCATCTTGGACTTCCGCCTCCTCCGTCTTCTTCTTCCTGTTGCTGGTGTGTAGCGAACGCAGCTCCGGGTTCACTGCCGCCCCCTACTGGTCATTTCCTAATAATACCTGAGTGTTTAAATCAGCCATTAGAACAAATTATTACTTTGATTAGCTCCTGATGCAACCAGCTTTAACAACAGACATGAACTGTAAACAACACAAAATCATTTCATCAAATTGAATTATAAAATATATATATTCATTTGAAAATGTTCACCACCATCCATTATGTATCACTAGTTCTAAAGGAGAAATTGTCATAGAGAGAAAAACGAAGGTCCGTTTTGTTGCTTCAACACAACAGTAGCAGCGAAGAACAGCTAAAAGCAGAAAGTCTGACCAAACCAAAAAAACATAAATGTTTTTCCAAATAAAAAAATCCCTGAAAAAAAATGAATCCAGCTGTTAGACAGCTGGACTTTGGTCCAAACTGGGTTATCAACAGAATAATGATCCTGAAAACACCATCTAACCTGCAATCAAAAGACTGAAAAATAAATGAACCAGGGTGCTGTAATGGCCTAGTCAAAGTCTGAATTGAAATATGGTAAATGGACTGAACTTATATAGTGCTTTATCTAATCATTTTTGACCATTGAAAGATCTTGGTGGGCAATTTTGGGTTGGGTGCCTTGCCCAGGGGCACATTGACATGTGGCAGGAGGAATCTGGAATTGAACCTGCAACCTTCCAATCACAAGATGATGACTCTATCCACAGAGCCACAGTCGCCCACCAGCTGTGACTCTGATCTAAAATCCTGAAATAAAAGGATCCAACCATTAAAACACCGGAGCTCAGAGTCTGATCAGATTCAAACTAGAGACGTTTCTGATTCATTCAGTCAAAGAAAAAGAAAGGTGAATAACTGACTGATCCTGGAGACGAACCAAACTATCAGCTTTGATAAAGGTTTCTGTTAAACTACAGTTTAAAAAGTCACGTTTAAGTGTTTAAATGAGAACATCTGTTTTGAGAAGGAAAGTCTGACGTGGTTCATCTTGATGCTGCTATTTCAGTCAGAGCTCATTTAAAGTCAGTTCTCATTCCCTCAGCGGTAGAAAGGGACTGTTGTCTGCAGCACTTTGTTAGGTGACACAGTGAGGCCCCTGGACCGAGCGGCACCAAGCAACCGACCCGAAAACACTGAGCCGGGGGGGAGAGACGAAAAAGAGGGGGAGGGAGGGAGAGAACGATGGAGGTCTGGGTATGGAGAGACCAGAGAGCTGAAATAAACCGTAAACTGTCAGAAGGATGGATGTGGATCCTGATGGACCTGGATCCTGATGGACCTGGATCCTGATGGACTGGATCCTGATGGACCTGGATCCTAATGAACTGGATCCTGATGGACATGGATCCTGATGGACTGGATCCTGATGGACATGGATCCTGATGGATATGGATCCTGATGGATATGGATCCTGATTGATCCGGATGGACCTGGATCCTGATTGATCCTGATGGACTGGATCCTGATGGACCTGGATTCTGAAGGACCTGGATCCTGATGGACCTGGATTCTGATGGATCTGGATCCTGATTGATCCTGATGGATCTGGATCCTAATGGATCTGGATCCTTATGGACCTGGATCCTGATGGATGTGGATCCTGATGGATGTGGATCCTGATGGGTCCTTATGGATCTGGATCCTGATGGACCTGATCCTGATGGACCTGGATCCTGAAGGAGGGAGAAACTCAGACCTGACGGCTGTTTCTCTGTCCAGCTGCAGCCGACATTCCTGACCGTCCTGGACAAAGACAGACGGCCACTGAGGTTAAAAGGTTAAAACAGAGCAACAATCTGCTGCAGCCTGAGATTAACTGGCATGAAGGTCCAGATAGACTGAGAGAGACGGAGCCTCGTGCTGCATCTGTGACCAAAGCAACAACTGAGGTGGAGACGAAGATTCGTTCAGGTGAGAGCAAAAACATCCACTGGAGATTAATATTGGATGGATGGATGGATGGATGGATGGTGAAGTTTCTTTTTTCTCTTGAGAATGTAAACGATAATTTGAGCTTTATTGAATTTTTCCTCAACTTTTCCTCCTGCTGACCTTCTGCTGACCTTCATGTATGAAACCTGTCCTGTCATGAATCCATTTAAGATAAAAACGTAAAGAATCGTGTCAGTGCAGTTTAAAGTCTTATCATCGTTCCCTGCATCGTGTTGGTTTTTGACAGAAAGTGGATCCAGACCCAGATCCAGACCCTGATCCAGACTCTGATCCAGACTCTGATCCAGACCCTGATCCAGACTCTGATCCAGACCCTGATCCAGACTCTGATCTAGACTCTGATCCAGACTCTGATCCAGACCCTGATCCAGACTCTGATCCAGACTCAGATCTAGACCCTGATCCAGACTCTGATCCAGACTCTGATCCAGACTCTAATCTAGACCCTGATCCAGACTCTGATCCACACCCTGATCCAGACTCTGATCCAGACCCTGATCCAGACTCTGATCCAGACTCTGATCCAGACTCAGATCCAGACTCTGATCCAGACTCTGATCCAGACTCTGATCCAGACCCTGATCCAGACCCTGATCCAGACTCTGATCCAGACCCTGATCCTGACCCTGATCCTGACTCTGATCCAGACCCTGATCCAGACCCTGATCCAGACTCTGATCCAGACTCTGATCCAGACCCTGATCCAGACCCTGATCCAGACTCTGATCCAGACTCTGATCCAGAC
>CAEGAF010091380.1:0-14416 GCA_903067075.1 Micropoecilia bifurca | reverse complement strand
TATAAGGTGCACCGGATTATAAGGCGCACTGTCGGCTTTTGAGGAAATTGAAGGTTTTTAGGTGCGCCTTATAGTGCAGAAATGCGTAATAATCCCCTTTAAAGGGAAAAGATAGATGTTTGCTTCTTTGTTTGATTCTATTTAAAACCAGTAGTTTGTTTGAAGTCATTTCACTTGGTTTTGTTTGAAAAGACCCATTTAAGCAATATCTAAAACAATACCTACTACAAAGTAACCCGAGTCGAGGAGTGCTGCATTATAATCACAATTTAAACATGTTTTAAAATCCATGTGTTGCTTTCTGCATGAACTTTCCCCGTTGCTTGTACATTTTTTACGTCTGTCGCTAGTTTTTCTTAATCCAAAGGAGGATTTTCTCTGTCCACTGTATTTTATTTCAGAGATTCTGATCATTATTTTTGTTTATCTACATTGTTAAAACAGGCTGTTTGGTTTGCAGGATTCATATAATACTTGGGTTTTGAAGTCAGGGATTTGTAGTGATGCTCTATAATGTGGTCACCTGTCTACTAATGAGTAAAAAAAGACAGTTTTCTTCAAAAACTGTCATTTCTCATGACCCCTATGTTCTGATTTAACCCTGATTCTTTACTAAATTGTTTCATTGGGTGCATTATAACACTTTTCAATCATTCCTATTAACTCTAAGCATTATTATATTCAATAAGAGACATATGCATTCTGCATTTTGAATGTTTCAATTCACTAAACCTAAATATTATCTACTGTTTTATTATCACATCCTTATTAATGACAACTAGACATAGAATTGATTGTAATTATGTGTTTCCATTTGATCTACCCCATCCTGTTCTATCAGGATGGTGGATGTTGGGGGTCAGAGGTCAGAGAGGAGGAAGTGGATCCATTGCTTTGAGAACGTCACCTCTATCATGTTTCTGGTGGCGCTCAGCGAGTACGACCAGGTTCTGGTGGAGTCTGACAATGAGGTAACTTTAACCCTCCTTTTTTCACAGCTGCTCTGGATTTTTAGAATTTTTTTTCTCTTCTTGCAGTAAAATTTTAAAATTAAATCATTCATATATTTCATAAGAGAATCACAAAATGGTGCCATTAAAAAAAACAACCAAACCTCAACTCTGTCTTACATAATATATGTTTTTTTGAAAACCTGAGGAGTTTGTTAGGGAACATTTATGAAAAAATGGCATCATGAAGACCAAGAAACAAATTGGGGAAAGTCAGACTTAGAATTGTTTATTCCAGGGTGTTTCAAAATGATACACCATTCTTGTAAGATCCATTAGGGATTCTAGGGTGATACAGTTGCTTAAAAAAAGACCCAAATGCATTGCAAATACTTTCTTTTTCAAATCATATATATTTTTTTAATTTTCATCAGAATAAATATCATAACGTATTGTGATAAGATTCTAAATCTATATTCCCCAGATTGAGCTGCATCTAGAGCAATCTTGGAAGAGGAACTGATAAAAATGAATTAATACTTTCCATCAGATTTTCTCAACTTTTTTTAGTAGCCTTGGCAAGGTTAAATATAATTGCTTGTATTTACCTTATCCAAGAAGATGCAGAGTTGTTTAATTTATATAAAGCGGCAACAAATGACTGTGACCCAGTAGATGAATTTGTAACTCTGCTTCCTGTTAGAACCGTATGGAGGAGAGCAAAGCTCTGTTCAGGACCATCATCACATATCCCTGGTTCCAAAACTCCTCTGTAATTCTGTTCCTCAACAAGAAAGACCTGCTGGAGGAAAAGATCATGTTCTCTCACCTGGTCGACTATTTTCCAGAGTTCGATGGTAATCTGATTACTTTGCATTTCACTTTTTTCACATTAGTACAGATTTAGTGTCGCTAAATACAATGTTCAAATGATGTGCTTTTTCTCACCTTTTAGCTGCTGGTGTGTCTTGTTTTATTTTTTTTACTTTTGAGTGACACCTTGTGGTTGTTGGGTGTGCTACAATACAAAAATATTCTTAAACTTAACATTCTTTCACAGACTCATTGCTGTATCACTATATACACTAAGCTGAACTTTTTACTTATGTTCTCTGTTGCTTTTAAGGCTTTCAAAGTGATTCCCATGTTGATTATTTGGGCAAAAAGACAAGATTCTCTGGTGTCTATGAAAATAAAAAACAACATTCCTATTGATCGTAATCATGAGATGGTTGTTGTTTTCCCAGGTCCTCAGCGGGACGCTCAGGCGGGTCGGGAGTTCATCCTGAAGATGTTTGTGGACTTGAACCCTGACAGTGACAAGATAATCTACTCTCACTTCACATGTGCCACCGACACGGAGAACATCCGCTTCGTCTTTGCAGCTGTCAAAGACACCATCTTGCAGCTCAATCTCAAAGAGTACAACTTGGTGTGAAGGAGGATCCACGAGCGAGACGCCGGCCTCTCAAGACACGCTTTGGTGCAGGAGTTGCCCTCCAGAGACGAACACCTGCATGAAACACACTGCTGCACAAAGAGACGAGCAACGCTTCATTCTTTACCAGACGCTTATCCCTTTTTGCTCCTTCTCTTCATGCGGTTGTGTTTGGTTTGTTGACAATTTAAAGATATGATTTTCCTGTTTTGTGGTTTTTACTAACTGCTGGTCTTGCACAGTCACAAATGAAACGCATTTAAATAGAACACTTTTGTCCTCTTTTTGGATGCCTCTTGGCTCTCTGTTTGGCTCACCTTTTTTTCTACACTACATTATCATTTGTTTATTTTTTAGTGTTGGAGGTAGGCAGGAGTGGGACGGGGGCATCTCTGGGTAGAACAAGCCTTTGTGGACAAAGGGCTCTCTCATGCATGCTATACACTATAGCATGGGTTTGTGACACCAGGCTGCAGATTACTGGACTCCGCTTATCTGCGAAGGATGACTAATTTTGAAATAGTGCAACTAGGCAACGCTGAGGTGCAGTCAGGTACTTAGTTCCCTGGAACTCCAAATGTTTTGTTTTTTTTTCTTTTCTTTTTAATCACCCTAATTTCCACCAGAGCAGATAAGCTCTATTGAATGTAAATAAGGTTTTGATGCTGCCCACGCAGAGTGAGGGCTGTTACAAAGATGACTAAATGCTCTCTCTTCACTTTAGATATATTCAGAAATGTTAACTTCTTGAGCCGATTATTTCTGCTATTATTTGTCTGTTAATTATATTGAAGATGACTTCTCAAAGGAGTACACAAGAAAAAGTTGCAATTTAACTCAATTCTGCAAATGGTCAGTGATTACACTAGTGGTATTTATTGCTGTTGTTGGAGTTTTCACATTGCCAAATTCAAACTGTGGGGTCGATCATTTTAAAAATATATGTTATTTTTTCACCAGTATAATGTCCGTTCTTTAAATGTTACTTATTGAGAAAAGAGATTAAGAATCTGATAAAATCAATTGGGTCAGATTCCCATGTTTCTCTGGCATTTTTTTTAATGTCAGTCTGAATTGGTCATGTAACTGAAATCATGTCCCCCCCCCCCCATTTTTAAACGCAATTGGTTATTCCAGATCACTTACCATAGTAAGATGTCGGGGAAATACAGCTTTTAGTTTGCTTGTTTAAGGTTCAGTTGGTCCTGAACATTAATGGGGCTATTTTTTTTTTTTTTTTTACCAAAATAAACGCATCGTGATCAAATAGGGTATTTTTTTTTTACTATCACAGCTCTGTTGATTCAGTATTCCAAACCTTATTTCAGATCATTTTTTTCCAGCTTTGTTAATGGAAAAAATTTTTTATACTGCTGTAAAATATCCGAACTATTTTATGGACAAGTGTTCTATCTTTCTGATGATGCGTCATGTTTAGTTTTTGCGGGTCGGTTTTGACGTAATTGCTGATTGAGGGAAAATAATATTTCCATGTCAGGTTTGTGCTTTATGCAAATCAAAACAGACAAAAAAATAAAAAAAAGAAAGAAAACTTTATGGTTAAATATTTGCTGTTTTAAAGATTCTTTCAGATTTTTGGGAAAATTTTTAAGGATGTGCGTTGGCTATTGGTACAAATCCCATATCGTGTATTTTTCCGGGTAGCTGTTGAAATACTTCTCTAAGATTTGTGATTGCTATTTTTGTCTTCACAATGTAATTCAGGTGAGTTTTCATAACTTTTTCATCACAAGGGCTACTCCTAGCAGATCTGATTGAGCTCAAATGACTATAGAAGACAAAAAAAGAGCTAAAGGTGCAATTGATGACCAGGGTGGGTTGGGGTTTTGGCCAGCTGAACTGAGTTGGACGCAAGTTCATGGAGGAGGAATGGTGACGCTCTTGTAGGAAGTCTGGCCACAGTCCACTTGTTTAGTTTTTGATTTTAAATGAAAAGGAAAGAGGAGATTCCTCAAGGTCCATTTGGTGTCCTACCTGTTGGACTGTACCGTCCACTAATTCTAATGGAATTCCGCAAAAGTCGTCTTGACCTTCATTGTTTTCCATAACGTGCATTTGCCTTTACATCCGCAGTGTTTGACTTTAACTTTGACCCCTTGTTGGAAGGGCTAAGACAATTTGATCCTCACACGGTTTAGAAACACAAAGAAGTGGAAGGGTCTTGAGAAAGAACAGTTAAGAGTTTATCACCTTTTATTATTGAGAAGTTGGAACATTCATGAAGTGAAGTTGAACATGCTTTGTTTTGATTTATTTGGGGGGAGGAGGTGGTTTCCAACCAATTTATGTGTGAAATACTCCAGGGATGAACATCCTGGCTAATTTCCTACACAATTTTGAAGAGAAGACGATTTGATTTAATCATTTTACAAGTTTGGAAAGCCGTTAATTAAAAACCCCCAAAAAGACTGTAGAATAAAGATTATGTACATTTCAATGCTTTCTTTTTCTGTGACATCAAAAGGAAAACTGAATATCTGACAAATTAAGGGCTGTTCAATGTCAGATTTAAGATCTGCGTAGCACATTTTAAAAATAACTTTAAGATTAGTAAATGTGGCACTGGAGTCAACTTCAAAATAATTTACAGTAAATGCTGCGCACTTTAGATATCTGGAATGTCATCAGAGCAGCTGGAAAAATATAGGAATTTCCAAATAGTTTGGAAATTTTTCATGGAACACCCTGAGTGCCACATCCCTCCCGTTGCTTTTTTTTTTTAGATTGTTTCAGGGCTAAAAGTATTTCTATGTCTCTAGATATTTCCATGCATGATACTTAAAAAAAAGCTAATTAATCAGGTTCATAGAGTTGCTTTCAAAGTCGCAAGTTAATTTGGTGAATGACTAGCATAAGCACATAGCAGGGTTTAGCATTGTTGGAAAAACCAGTATGTGTCACTCTGGACGACGATGATTTTGGGAGTTTGTAAAGTCCATGACTTTCAGGAAGCATGCTGTTCTCCCAAATTTCAGCTTGCCACCTTAAAACAGTGTGCGTGGCCTGTCCTCCATTTGATCAGCTGCCGTCACGCAAACTTGGTGGGACTCTGAAGATTAAATTGTAGGCTGTCAGATTTCCAACCAGACTTCAAAAGGGGCCAGCAGTGAAAGTAACATGGCTGTGACACAGCTATCCGAGCAGCTGGGTCACTCCTTTTGAATCCTTTCGTGCAGATTGCTACTTTGCTTTCTTCTACATGTGTGAAACATTTTCAGAAGTGGTTTAGGTGACGAACCAGTGCAAAGCCGGTGCCAAAAACATACATAAAAATGGTTTTGAATCTGACCCAACACTTTAGTACATTTTATTGACGTGTTTCTTAAAAGATTACCTTTTTTTTCCCCTGAAGAAGCCTCAGTATTAGTCTATTTATTGAAGTGCTTACCAAGCAAGGGTACTGAACAGGTCCAATAATGGTCAGAGGAGGATGATTCTGCTGAGTGTTTACATTCACCATTTTCCCACCCTCCTTTTCTTTATTTGATTGGACTGTGGACTGTCTTGCCACATTGAAGCTACGACACTGCAGTGGGCTTGCATTTGTTAACGTAGATGTCCATTCAAGCATTGTTGGTACTTTGAGGTGTGTGTGTGTGTATATACACAATTGTTTAAGCTTGAGCTCCATCCTGGTCGGAGGATTGGACGTACAGTGATTATTATTAAAAGCTATCTTTGCTTCTTGTTCAGTTTTCTTTTATAAGGTTTACACACCTTAACACGTGGACCACTTTAAATGACTTTTTCTTTGTTGTTAAATCGACAGTTAAGTTTGTGTAGTGGTGTACAAATTGAAAGTAATGCTTTTTTTATAGTATACCAAATGTAAATGATGTACAATGTGTGCCAATCCCCTTTCTTTGTAAAGCCAGACTCTTAACAAGTGCCAATGTTGTGAAAAATCAGGGCCTGTATAGTTCCACGGTCCACTTTTTAAAGCAAACACTAAGTATATGATTAATTAACAAGAAAAAAAAATACACTATTATATATTTAAGATTAATGATGAACTGCTGTTTTTAAGATAAGTGTCAATTAATTTGCATGTGTTGTGTCAGGTTGGGGAGGATTTGGGTGGGTGACAAACTGTTCTTGCGTCACCCTTAAGAGAATGATGGAAATGGTTGTTAATTTACAGTATTTTAGCCATATTTCTCTTTTTGTATGTTTCATTTCAACCATTGTTGCCTGAACCTCATTCAAACATGAAAAATGATGATTTTTACATAGCCTTCTCCTTTTAAATGTTTTCAATTGGAATAAACTGTTCCTATACTCTCCTCTTGCATCTTTGTACATTTACTGGTGTCACATATTTTACTTTCTGTAGACATGTCAGGTTTTTAAAGTGAATGTTTTTTTCCCTCCACTTTTCAGACAAATCTTTTAGTTAGGGTTTATTATCTTGAAGCACAATCAAAACTGGCATTTGAACGCAGGAAAAAAATCAAGAGTTTCCAAACTACAGCAGAAATTATATTTATAAGTCATCTAAGCTCGGGTATTCCTTAAAGTATCCAAATGTCTTTTTTACTTTTGTTTATTCTTGGTGCAAAAATAACCCTGCAGTTTTTTCTAGTCATATTTTCAGAATTTGCTGCTTTCTCCTTCATATCCTGATTTTGACTCCTCTCTAAATACTGCATGTGCCAACTAAAATGTGAAAGGAATAAGAATTAATTGTAGGTAAAACATTGATGCGTTTTTCAATTCCACAATGAAGGACAGGTCTACAGATTGATCTAAAATATCCAGCACTGTGCTGTAATATTTTGTCTTGTCGAAATGAGATGTGATCCTGTTGAGGGTTCAGTAAGAACAATCGACTCGTTTGAACCTATTGGAAATTTCCAAAACTTTCAACATCCACTTCCACACTCCACCTTGTTTGGAAAAATTTTGATCTTGCATTGAGGCAACAGAGCAAAGAACGGCAGCATCACACAGCCCATCTGATGTGTTTGTTTGTTTATTCCTAATGTACAAGACGAAGAGGTTTCTTTATATTTCCTGTGTTGTTATGCTTTATAATATTTTGGAGATTTGAGTTGTCTTCTGCCTTTTGGGACTTTAGGAAAATCAGATTTCTCTGTGCATCACTTTCTTTCTCTTAAAGAAGTGGATATTTTTATAATGCATTTTCTTTCGTTTTTATTTAATTACACCTCAGTCATTGCTGAACTTTGAGTTTTACTGAAAGGATAGTGATCTTTTCCCATGAAGCATGCTGGAGTGTAATCAAAATTACAGCACCTTAAAGTATTGAAAACTCATGATTGTCTTCTGTCACCTTACAAACACAGAATTTGATGTTTGTGATTGAAATTGCATGTGATAGATCAACTCAAACTGGAGTATAATAGAAATATATTTTACTGTTCCTCAGTGAAGTGACACAAGGTAAAATATAACTAGAACTAAAACTCTGAGGTTTGAGAATCCTTGTTAAACAGTGTTTTAACTAAAACTCTTTTAAAAATCTCTTTAATGTTTTTCTTTATTTTTAATTTTCTTTTTAATTCTCTTTCTCACTGTTTCTTTTTTAAAATCTATTTCTCTTCAACACTGTTTATTTAATGTCACATTAAACAGCTGAAACACTGAGTGACTTTAAATCCCAAATTAAACCATCCTGTTTAGAGTTGCTTATGGCTAAATTGTGGGTTTTAATGTCTTAGGTTAGAGATCGATGTTTTTAAATGTTTTTATTTTTACTTTTAATCTCGTTATTTTTTAATCTCGTTTTTTTTTTTATCTTTGTCTCTTTCTGTTTTTACTTTTATTTTAAATTGTGTGAAGCAATTTGAAATGCCTTGCTGCTGAAATGTGCTATACAAATAAAATTTGATTGATTGATTGATTGAGACTGTACAGTAAGGGCAGATTTATAGGATTAAAAATACTGCAGTTAAAAGCATCACTCATCTTCAAAGAAAATACAACTGAGAATGTCATAAAATTTAAATATGCTGCATGTTTGTGATGTAGGAAAGTATGTCACTTTTATTTTTCTTTCCAAGCCCTCTTTGAGAAAATATTTTTGTAGTTTCATTCTGCTGCAGGCACAGCTGCAAGTCTTTGTCTCAGCTTTGCACATCAAGAGAGACATTTTGCACATTCTTCTGAGTGGCACCTCCATCAGATTGGATGAAGAAACAGTTCTTAAGTCACTCTCTCTGTTGGATTTACGACTTGGTTTTGATGGCGTCGTTCCAATACAGCATTTTATTGCAGCTCTGACTGCACATTCAGGGTCCTTGTCCTGCTGGGGTTTGAATGTTTTCCCAAGTATTGGATCTTTTACAGGCTCAACCAGGACTCATCCATCTTCCTATCAATTCTTCTACGTTTCCTTGTTCCAGCAACTTTTACATGTGTCTGCTTCAACACACCCCAGTCAAACAATTAGGTAATTGTCAGGACTCTGGGTAACTTGACTGCATATTGAGGAAATAATTCAGTCATTTGATTCAGCTGAGAAGCTCTGGGACGCACTGAAAAGCAGCAGGACTTCGGCCTTTGATGACTGAGGTTGAATACCCCTGCTGCAAGGTTTCAAATGTTCACCTACAGCTGATATGTGAAGGCAACTGACTGCTTTATTTTTTGTGGCATCAGAGTAAAGGGGTTCAACTATGAAAGATGTCTGCTCTTTAGTGTTTCACTGTCACACAAAATGCATTGGATTTTGTCACTGCAATATGATGGTAAGGCATCTGAAGACTCAAATACATGTTAACTTGTAGACACTAACTATATAATAAATTTTTTCCCTCCCACAGAGTTATAGTTGCGTGGTGTAGTGATGGAGTGGGCACCCAATATACAGAGGCTGTGGTCCTCAACACTCAATTCCTGGCCGACGAAGTGGGAAAGACCTTTGGTTTGTGTCTTTCCCATGTCTGGTAGCTGTCAATAAAGACCATTCAAGGGCAAAAAGGGCATTTAAAAAAAGGACTGAATGAAAATATAGAGGGGAAAGTAATTAAAAGATTTTAAAAAAAATACATCAGTTAATTGACGATTTAAAATGTGAAGAAAAATGTTTACTTAAATGAATAATGGAGCAATTCTATTGCTTCTGATTGTTCTATTTCTGTCGTTTATTTAGTGACATTGTACATTTCCTGCCATTTCACCACTGACGGCGCCGGTATTCCGTCATTCCCGGCCTTGTCCACTAGGGGCGCTGCTTGTTCATACATAGGGCCGACCATGAGGCGGATAGATCCCCGCTGTGTAGATCTGCTCGGCGCTCATCTAGCGGCTCTTATTTCTGTGCGGGGCTGTTCTGTTCTCAGCAGCGGTTCTGCTCTGTCTACTTAGCCACAGCTGCTCCAGGAACCGGACTCACTATTTTTTTGGCTTCACCTCCGCGTTCTCTCCAAATCCACTCCGATTAATATCGAGCGCCGCTCGGTTCAAGGGGGATAAAGACTGAGCTTCAACTCCAGCCCGTGAACGTCACTGTTCTGAGTGGATACGCCGCTTCAGCGAAATAAGAGATTTGTTTGTTTCTTTAAAGGACAGCTTTTTTTTTGGCTGCGTCGGTGCTTAACTTAAACTGTGGCATTTTTTTTATATATATATATATATATATATAAATCACCTATTTATCAACATTGGTCGAGTCGAGCGTTGAGGGGGCAACACAAGGCGAGAGAGGAGATTTATCCAGACGCCTCCCTCTCTTTCTGTGTATATAACGTTATTAATTTACAGACGCTGAATTGACGCTGCCGCCGCCGAAAGCTCGCAGCAGCGATTAATCATTTTAACTGACAGCTTTTGAAGAATTAGCCAGCTTAGCCCAGAGACACGAACTGGAAACCGATGGTGGTTTTCTGCTCGCATACGCAGTAAAAAAAATACCAGGTTTGGGGAGCAGGCACAGCTACAGCTCATAACACTACCGACTCCTCTGGGTTTTTTCTCCTCCCTAAAGGCTGCAAAGTGCCACACTTGCCGTTTGTTTGGCTTGAAGGTTGTTTTGGTTAAAAGGGGGGAGCCGCTAGCTGCCGTTAGCTAGTCGTTCTGCTAACCCTGGACAGCTCCCGAGGAAGGCTGAGCTAGCTTTGGACAAAGGAGCAACGCAGCGGGGACATTTATAAACACCGGGCACACAAGTCGTGTTCTGGAGCGACAAACAAGGACCTGACATGATGTTTCCACAATCAAGACACTCAGTAAGTTGTTCATATTTTAAAGACGCGCTCAGCAGTTCTCTGGTTAAGGCGAATGACGCGTGGAACTTCCTGTAATTAATTAATTGTTATATATTTGTTTCGCTAGCAAGTTCTTTTAAGTTCAGCAGAACATTTTTCGGAGGTTCGACGTAATAGTGAATGTGTCAAACGCTGCATTGTTAGATTTTACAATTGTGTTTTTCCCACTCCCCAATTTTGCCGGTGACATTTGTAATTTCAGCATGAAATATAAACCCGTTAAAACATTTTGTAAGTGTTAAAAATGGCAAACAAGTGCCAAACACAAATGATACTGTCAATATTTCGGTTCGTCTGTGGATGAGTGGGAAAAAAAGCGCACGTTTCTGTTCCCCTAAATCTCAGGTTTCCGTGGTAACAGTAATTCAGTTTAGGGCTGGCATTCATCAGTGGTGTGGGCTATCAGCCCAATGGTCAAACACTTATGTTTGGAGCCTGGCAGAGCTCTGTTTTTGTCAAATGTCAAGATATTGGTGGTAAAAAGAAAGCAAGTCCATGTTGGGCTTGTAATGGTAACCAGTATCGACTTACACCAAGGTTTTAAAAGAGTTACAGTTACAGCAAATCACTAAATGGTGCTGCCCTTTCCTCACTGGCTGAACTGTCAGCTGGCTGAAAGACAACTCAGACACGTCACCTAAAATGAAGAGAAATTTGGCATTCCCACTCCCGAAGAACGGAATCCAAAAACACATTTGTATTTTTTTTTAAGTCACTATTGATTTAAAACTGCAGTTTGCAAGCTATGTGGACATGCCTGTTATAATGCAGTTGCAGGCTCCACAACCAAATAACTCAAATAGGTAGCTAATATTTAGTTATGTGATTCTGAGAAGGGTAGAATGATAAAAACATTCTGTGGAATAATTCCTTGACATCATACAATAATCCTTTGAAATTTATATCTTTTTGCTTCCATCTGTGAATCAAAGCCGAAGGACCAATAAAGGTAGTCTCCCTCGTACTATTTGATTGTAGAGAAGAATAATATAGCATAGGAAAAGCATCTCTGCCCTTACAAGAAAGTAACATCACAATTTGGCCTCATATCAAGAAAATAATACAATTGTTATGGAGTTGCTGAATTGTCAACAACAGTATTGATTATTACAATTGAAAGTCGTCATCACAGTTATCCCATCATATTCTGAGAGCTTTTGCATCTTGGCCACTAAAATGATATAAAGTGTCCATCAAGACTAGTTGGAGACCGTCAAGGTATTTCATTGGCAAGCAGTGAATTCAATGAAATTATGTATGAAACCAAGCAATCGGTTGCGTTATCACAAACAGCGTGATGATGATTGCAGTTCAACACATCATCATTCAACCCCAACTGTACTTCCTTCACATGATTTTAGCAGCATTAGAAATGGTTTTAGTTTTAATAGTAATCCATGTCATTCAGGTCATCATTCTGTGACAGGTTCCCTGTCACAGAAACGCAACAGAAATGTTCTAGCTTTTTGCTTTTTCTCATTACGACTGATGAGGTAAATGTTGGTGAAGACATTCAAACCTAAAGTCTTGTAGCATGAATAATTATTCACTGCACAGTGGGGATGGTCTGTGTCAGAGTTGGCAGCAGGATTTTAAGGTTGTAGATCTGTTCATCAGATTTAATTAAATACTTGTACAGCTGTGGCCAGAAAGTAAGTGCACCCTCTTTCATGTGAAGACAATGCGCATCGAGGAACAATAATGAAAACACAACATGGATGAACAAACTAGAAAACCACACTGCCTATGTTGAGATAGAGCTTATCAAGATGCAGAAATTGCCTCTGCCTTTTGCATTGCAATAGCTCAAACCTTTTCACATTGTCTCTTTTTTGCTCTGCTTCTTTTTACCTTCGGAGCGGTTTCTTTGCAGTCTGAAAATGTTGTAGAAATTGCCTGAGGGGGACAACATGCACCGAAGCAAATGTCCACAGCATTTGTTCCAGACTTCTTGCAGACCTTTCCATCTGCCCCACAGGCAAACTACCCCACAAATCAGTGAGTGAGAAAATTTGCAAGCACAATTCTTGTGGCCTTTGCCACAGTTATGCATGCATACTCAGAGGAATTTGTGCTGTAGTGTTTTCTGCTGACCCACATGTTGTTTTACACTCCCTGCAATTTTGTGTTAATAAAGACACACTGTCGATCTTAAAACAAAAGGAGGAAACCTCCCAGACTGATCTCAAAGTGTAGTAGAGAAAATACAGCTATCTTTTATGTTGTACTCTGTGCATGATGAACTGCCTCCTGTGAACTCCAGTCAGCTACTCACTCACACCCCCACACTCCCCTATCCTTCGGATTTCCAGCTGCGAAAGCTCATCGCCGACTGACGAATACCCTGCTGTGTGGTACATTGTGAAGAGCAAGTGTAGACTTAGTCTGGAGCAATCTCTCAACCCATGAAAACCTGAAAACCACTTTGTGCCACAGCATTTCAGTCGGATTGATACCGCGACTTTTACTTTCGCCATTTACGGCACTTTGTTTTCTCTTTTTCTGTCATTCTGTTGTGGATTTGCTACTGTTGTTCTGTTAGCAAAATTCATAGCATTTTACTCCAGAATACTCTGGTAGACGATTTATAGCTGACTCGGTGACTTCATTGTGCCGAGACCTGCTGCAAACTGACAAACCTAAAAGCTGACTCCTTGTATTTTTCATGGACGAGGCTTTTTGCTGTCTAGTTTCAAAACGATTGATGGGGACTGTTTTACTTGATGCACACACTTGATCCAGATTTTAGCAACTGAGATGCGGAGGGCCACAGAGAGAGTAATAGGGACATCCTGATGAAAGTGAGGAAAATTAGGATTAATCACAACTGAAATCAATGTTGCAGCTGACAGGAATAATGTTACAGTTATCAGTTTTCCATTCTGTTGGAAAGGCTTTTAATTTCCCCTAGATGGGGCCAGATTAGCAGCTTTTGGTCGCAAGTAGTACGATTGTGTGGGGTCATCATGTGCCTTTCTGGAATCAGGTTTGGTCATAATTGGAGGCAATCTCAATGTAGAGAGTGATCAAGATGGATTTCTGTAACCAGTAGCAGTTATATTTGGTTTGCAGTCTAGGACTAAACTCTGTCCTCCTTGATGACGTGGAGGATAGAGTTTGCGAAGGAAGAAATTGCCTTGCTCCAGTCTTTACCTAAACACTAATAAGATCAATATGGGCATGTTTGTTTTGTGTCATGGTCACCAACACAACCTTTCCACTAATGCAAACTGTGTTGTTGCAGGAATCTTAGTCTGTTGATTTGTCAAAGTGACGTCATTACAATTTCAACTCTGACTGTAAAGACCTTTTTAATTTGCAAAAGTTACTGCTCTGACCTAAACTTGTACTGCAGTGTCATGTTGCAGTCAGTTAAAGTTGAACATGTAACATGTCAATGTCTGCCTTTGGTGTTCAGTATTTTTTTAATATTTACATTTCTCTATTGTCAACATCAAATTGTGGTTATGGTGAATACCAATTGGTTGACATGTCATTCAAGTGAATTCTGTCCACTTTCATGACAATTTGAATTGTGTAAAAAAAAAAATAAAATAAAAATTGAATAGCAGGAAAAGAGTGTGATCAGCAATGTATAAGATATTTTGGCTTTAGTGAGATATATTTTCTGCTCTGTTTTCCAACCATTTCAACTTTTCATAGCTTTTTTTTTTTTTTTTTTTTTTTGGATCTGGTTTTGTCAAAAACCTTATTAAAACTGATAAACCATGATTGGGCAAAAAACACAGCCAAATATTCTGAGGTAAAAACCCAGGCTA
>CAEGAF010091365.1:0-11400 GCA_903067075.1 Micropoecilia bifurca | reverse complement strand
AGAATCTGACCTGAGCTGTTCACACTGCCATGAAAAGATCAGATACAGGTCACATTACGTCAGAAACATCTGAACTGGGTCACTTCAGGCTGCAGTGTGAACGCAGCCTTAGGTAGAATAAATAACCCTGAACAGATCAATGGTTCCCATTAGGCATTTGATGGCAGATAACAGTTGTAACACAGTTGACATTAATTTTAACAGTTAAAAAAACAGAAAAACATAGCAAAATTAAACATAAAACTCTGCATACAACAAAATGTGTCTGAAACGTATTGTACTTAAAAATATAATAACTGCTTAAGAGAAAACAGACAGTTTGAAATGGCAACAGAAAACAGGGGAGGAGCTGTTGTTACCGGTTGCTACGGTAACCACCAACTGCCAAAAGCAGATACAGCAATAAAAGTCAGGAGAAAATAACTTCTTGACTCAGCAAAAATCAATTTGAAGAGTAAATAAACCCAATTTGGACAAACCTCACATCTGTAACGGTGTTTTTAAATAAACCCCTGTTACAAGATGGATGGGTGTTTTCTAAAGCGTCTCCACATAAGGAGTTAATAACGTTGCTTTATTTAAAGTCAGAGTAAGTGCAGCTGCTTCGCTGTGCTGGAGGATAAGACCAAAGTTCAACAGCCTGCAGACGGTCACAGAGAAATACTGAGTGGAGAAATTAAAGGGTAGTGGCTAATTCCCCTTCTGCATTGTGTAAGAGCACTAATAGTCAGCAAGTGCTGCAATTTAGACCCCAAAATAAACTGCTGCACGCCTTAAAGCAAAGGTAAAGCCTTCACATTTTCTTTCTCATTAACGCTTAATTAATATGCATATCCAAAAGAAAGTAAAATAATCTACATTTGGAAGAAAACAGAGCCATCAGTCCAACTGGTGTCAATACACCAACAGAACAGCAGGTGGCAGTGTGATTCCCACGCTGCATGAATGCAGTTTGAGTTTATCCAGCCTAAGTCTTTTTTTAACCAACGGTTATAATGTTAGGGACTGTTTGTACTCGTCTGTGATCATGTTGATGCCTTGCTGGACCTCTTGTTTTCTAACTTCTTGCTTTCCCCTGACTTCTTGCGACACAACATAAGTCAACGCTCAACCGAGAAATGTCATCATGGAGTTTGCTTGTTTTTAACCGACTCCGAGTCATTAGCCGCCGTAGTGCTTTCAGATTACACCACATTGTCAGAGCAGCCTCTATCTGGAGAACTAGCCTGTGCATCGGGGAACGTGAGGACTGGACTCTGGCTTCATCTCTGTCTTAAACACTCGGAGGCGCTTGTGTTTTATGTCCTTTTCAGTTTCCCTCTCATTCTGATACACCTTCACACGTTATGTGACTTTCTGTTTGTTGAGTCAACGTAATATTTATATTATGAATCTATATTTTTTGTTTCTAGAATCGGGGCTTCCATCCCTCCGCTTCAGGCAGATAGAAATTACAATTTTGAAAAAAGTATTCTCTACAGTTGGACGCATGCTTGCTTTCACTTCTTATTATTCTTCTGACTTGTTGCGATGCGTAACCACAGCATGGAGTGGTTTACAACAGGGAGGAGGTGACTAATGTCGAGCAAGAGCTGAAATAAAGCCACAACTGAAGCCACAAAATCCCAGAGGAGCTGAAAAGGAAGAACCATCTCTTCCACCCATCATAACGGGCAACGTGAGATCGTTAGCTAACAAGATGGATGAACTCAAGCCCTGACAAGAACTCAGCAAGAACACAGGGAATTCAGTGTAACGTGCTTCACTGAGACTGAATCACATCCCCTACTCCAGCATCCCTCTGTAAGTTATCTGCCAACAGAGCTCAGCAGTATTATTTTGGCAGCTCAGATAATGCATGTGATGTCATCTGTTGCTAAGCTACAGACACAGCGTCTCAATGCATTTGTGGTGATATCTGGTGATTTTTATCATAACCTACTCTCTGCTACACTGCCAACGTTTCATCAGTTTGTGAGCTGATTTACCAGAGAGTTTGATTTATGAAAATATCGAGGATTCATAGATCTCCAAAGCAGGATCTCCTCAGAGGAAATATATAGAATAAAGACCTTGTTCAGAGGCAATCTGCAACAAAAAGAACTGTGAGAAAGAGTTCACAGGAAGCTGAAGGAGCCCTGCAGTTTTGTTTTGAGGCCACCGATTGGGTCGCTCTTTGCCAGCCACACAGAGAGGACATTAATGCCTCCCTAATAACAAACACTAAATCATCAGCGAGCTAAAGGAGAAAGAAAGAGCGAGACAGAGAGGAGTAAACAGGAGGTGCTCAAAGTCAAGAAAGGAGAAGTACAGGAAGAAGCTGCAGGTTAAGCTACAGAGAACCGGACGGTCAGGGATGAAGGAGATCTCAGGTTTCGAGCAAACGAGCTGAAAACATTCCTCACTAAGTTCAGTTCAGGAACGAGCTCATCCTCCTCCTCTTCCTCTCCCAGCCAAACGGACATCTTACCCTCCTGCGACCCTCAGCTTTCCTGTCAAACCTCAGATGTTTCATCTTCTGCCTCCTGATTTGTCTTCAACATCATCAGGAGATGCTGCGGCTCCCTTTGCCCTGAAGTCCTGAAGGACCTTGTAAATGATCATTTGTTAGATTACTCTGAATTTGAGTTCTTTCTTTACACCATAACTGAATTAATTTATCACACATTAAAATAAAATTAATATTCAATCACTGATGCACAGTAAGTTGTAGCAGTATCAAAGACTGCTAAGTCGTGAGTTTCTTTGGAAATTCACGACTAAACCAGGAAACTACACAGCTCAAGTTATGCAGCTGAAATGTCAACTTTCTTCTTACTCCACCCCTAAATAGATTTTAATCATTTCATTTGATCTTCTATAAACCAGACATTTGTGGGTTTGGGTACATTTTGTCACACAGAAAGCAGAACTCAAAGACAATCAAACCAACACTCATATTGCTCCTCTTTGGTGTAGACATTAGCTTCTGCACCGGAAATGTCACAACCAACAGAGCACATTATGACTATAACAGTGCTGCTAGTGAAAGAGGCCTTTAGGCCCAAATGGAAGCAGCCGAGTCTGAATTTGGTCCTATACGTACAATGAATTTAAAATTAAATCAAAGAGCGTGTTTATTAAAAGGCTAATGCTTTGTGTTGCACCTAGCATTTAGCATTATGATAAAATTTTTATTTAGTAGTCAAAATCTCAAGTCCCAAGTCCTTTTTTAAATCTTTCCATCTGCATTAACTGTCTGTACAGCTGAGCCACATCTGTACCATTCTTGACTTGCAGGCTGATTAGCTGCCAGCCAGACTCTAGCTGTTACTCTGGTTAGCTTTTAGCCTACATTTGATTAGCTGTTGACTGTGATTAGCTGCTAGTCTAATTCAGATTAACACTTTGGCTCCAATTAGAAGCTAGCTTGAATGTAATTAGCTGTTAGCTTGATTCTGATTTACGGTAAACTTTCTCTTAGGATGTGCCTGAAGAGTCTTTTAATATACTTTAGTCAAATACTGTGGTATTGCTATCAATTGAAATACAAATAAAAGTTTAATCTTAACTGATTAAAAAAAATCACATCGATACATGGAGCAACATGGGATTTAGTGTTTTCCAAGGATAATCAAACTACTGTTCCCAACCAAGCTACAGTTGTCAAGTTTACTTTTAGTAATGGACTGATTGTTACGAGTTACTCCAAGTTTCGAAACAAAACCTCACAAAAACTGTTAAACCAAAAACTTAAAGGGTTAAAAGCAGAAGTGCACTGAGAAGTTCTCCTTTGAGAAAGTGGTGACCCGGTCCAGTTCATGTGGATCTACCATTTAGCAACTTATAGACAAATCTAATACTGAATTCATTCCTAAACATCTCAATCAGCTCCTGAGAAACCCTGGTGTGAATTTTAAAAGCAGTCAGGTAATGACAGAAAGTAAAGATGCCAAATTAGCAAGAAAAAGGCAGCAAAGATGCTTAAACCTTAACGGCTTGGTGAATCAAAAACAATTCAATTCTGTTACATGCTAACCAGAAACCTGAGCTACTCAGCAGCTCTTCAGCAGAAACTTTGCAAATACACGACTCAAGTAACACCTTCAGTGATGCATCAGCACTCAGGTTGATAAACAAATTTCTGTGGTTGAATATTTTCTGACATCAGCATTATTGTAGCGTTGCTTGCCTCACACACATTGCCTCAATTCTGTTGTCACCAGTTCAGAACTGGACCGTGTTTGGTGGGAAAGCAACTCATTTGTTTTCTGCACATATCCATGCAATCAGTTTTTAAACAAACCCTGGACTTTTGCACCGAAAGTGTCAAGAGTATATGAAGTAAACTTCTGAGCAACTTCAGATAAGAGAACAAAACCCTGAGATCAGTATCAACAGGAAGTGTAGTTAGTGTGAAGCACATTCTTAAAAATACTTTGAGTTTCTTCTTACACCCATCGGGCTTCAGCTAGAACAGTTCTAGTTTCTTCTTAAATGTCTTTAACTTTTGGCTCCTCATCTTCTGTGACGATTTTGTTCCTCTTGAGGTTTTTAGACTTCCTATTGCTTTACTTAAATACCATAACACCCCCTGCGAGTGTCAGTAGCTGCATCACAGCAGGCGCTGCAGCACACACAGCTCACCGGTGAGGCATTTTTATTTAATTTTTACCTGCATGACGCGACTCTTTCTTCCCAACCTGTATATGAATGAACAAAAACCTGCTTATTTTTTATTTGCAGTATTTAGTATGCATATTTTCCTCTTTCTTATTTGTGTTCGTAGAAAGTATTTTGCAATATTTTTATGTTATTATTTTTTTTAACTTTTTGTCAGGCACTCTTGCAGACAGCTGAAAATGTTTTCTACTATGCATATGGCAATAAAAGGTTGAACTTGAACACTTATGTGAAAACAAAACGGGATGACGGCTAAATATTAGTCTTGGTGTCGTTAATAGGCCTTAAAATTTAAAAATGCATCCTGGAAATGAGGCTGTATTTTATATTTATTCATTTGAACAGACAAAAAATGAAAAAAGGGAAGAAATTAAAAATAAAGCTAGTTATCATGCCAGTTTTACATAATTTGTTTGAATAGAGCTGGTGGAAAATACAAACTCTCATGATTTCCTGACCCTCTCAGACTCATTTATGAGGATAATCTCTATTTATTTCAGTTAATTGTAGTCCACACTCACGTTTTTTGCGTTTTAATCTGGTTTAATAGTAGCAACATAATTTGCAGTCTGATCTGTTTAACGTATATTTTTTCGTAAATAGCTTCTCCTTGATATTTCGATATGTGTTAAACGGAAGTAAGTTAAAATATGATACTGTTGTATAAATTGCATTTCTTACTTTGTGGTGTGGCTGATATAAAACCTTGTTATGCTGTGAATAGTTATTCAGAGGTTGTGAGAGATGAAGAGGTAGGAAACCAGGAACTAACGAATTCTCCTCTCTGCTGCAGACGATGTGCAGCCAGACAGAGTAAAGCTGCAGATAAAGCCTGCAGGAGAGGAATCCATCATGCATTTTATCCTGGCAGACATCTGCTGGCTGCTTTATCGCAGCTGATTGTTTTCACTTTTTAAGGAGGCACCTTCAGGGAAACTATAGAAAAATATCCAAACATTTAAAATAAAAAAAACAACTTGAGTTGAGTTAAATACAAAACCCACGTCCGTAAGAAGAACAAAAAATAAAAAAATGTGTTACTTTTCTTCCTCTACCCAACCGCCTTTGACTTTCAAATAATAATCGTAAATAAACTGTGGCTTGTGGTTTTCGACCCCACAGAATGTGAGCAGCTTGCAAGGCATTGTATGTTTCTACAGAAAACAAGCCTCCTCCAAAAGCTGAGACTAAAACAATAAAAGCTAAATGTTGTGGTTTGTAGAGCTACTGATTTGAACAGGCGTCGAGTTTTAACTGAGCGAACATCACAGCTTATGTTTTATCTTCACAGCGATTGGATCGGCCCTCTTCCTCACTCGGCCCGACCCAGATGAGCTCCTGATACCACAAATTAATTTATTTTTACTCTGTAAGTATCACTAAATTAATGAGCTTACAAAGAACAAAAACAATATTCAGTACAGTTTTTCATTTGTGGGTCATTTACAGCAACAAACATTATTAGTTGTATTATCATTTCTTAACTCTGACCCAAAGTTTTCCGTTATTCATCGGGTTATTTTGGCAGATGCTGTTTCCTGTCCATGTTTTATTTGTAGAAAGTTAGTTTCAGGCCAAAAGAGCCGCTTGTGAAACACCAAGCTAAAGGCTACACAGTAAAGATGCCAGTGTTGAATTAACACCCAAAAGTGTCTATATGTGTCCAAGTCAGCTGGTGTTAAATTCAACACTACAGAGTNTATTAAAAGTAACACCAGTGTAGTGTTGATCACAAAACATAATGTGGTGTTAAAAACGTAAATAATTGACCCACAAGGTGCCAATATCAATCAAATCCAGTGGAAAATATTCAAAACAAAACACAGAAATAGAAAGTTTTAACTTTTCTTAAATCCATTTTAGTATATAGACCAATGTTAATTTAACAAAAAAATGGGTGTCAATCTTTTAACACTTTCAAAAGTGTTACTTTAAGACCTGTTGACTTGGACACATATAGACACTTTTGGGTGTTAATTCAACACCGGCATTTTTACTGTGTAAAGATAATCTGAAATTAAGAGCTAATAACGTCTCTGAGGTCATTCCTGTGGTTTCTATGCCGTAACCACATCTGTGTCTCGCTTTGTTTTAGTAACTGAAGCTATGGAATATATTTGGTAGCATTTATTTGAAGGGTTGTGCATAAGACTGACATAATACTGTCATAAATATCAAATAACACCAGTTATGAACATGAAGGAGTCTTTATGATTGGTTATGACAGTTGTCAGGAAGTGTCAACTGAAAAATAAGGACACTTTTAATGCAAAGTTGACTCTTTTAATGGACTTTTAATGCAAGTTTTAGTACAACTTGGCTTTAAAAAGTAATTATTTATCCAGTCACACATCATGACGCCAGTCACAAACATTCATGAAGACTCCTTCATGTTCTTAACATGTGTTATGTCATGTTTATTACAGTATTATATCAGTTCCTTGTGGGACCAATAAAGTATTTTTGAATTTCAATTTGTCATGTCAGTCTTACATGCCCCTTTAATACATTAAGAGTTACCACATATCTTTTTATACATGTGAGTTTTTCCTGTCATTTCTACCAGCAAAGCAGGATTTTATGTTTCTGATCAGGTTTTGTATCTAAAGACCTTCTTACTGCTCATTGATCTTTAAAATTAAAACTAAAAACAGTTCAAACACTTTTAAAACACATTTTAAAATCAACTACAAAGGAAAGTGGCAGCAGAAGTGTGAGGTGAGAAAAAACACCCATTTCTTTTACACTTCTGGGTGTCAGTTCAGTTATGAGGAAATTAATTAATCAAACAGCAGCTTTGAGGTTGTTGAAGCAATTTATGATTATTTTTATTTACTTTTTATCATTTTGTGCTGAATTGCTTCCAGAGTTCGTTACTAGTCACATTTACTCAATTACATTTATTTGAGTAAGTTTTTTTGGGGGAAAAAATGTACTTTCAGGAATATTTTTTGTTACACTGTACTTTTTACTTTTACTTCAGTAATTTTATTATGAAGTATTTCTGCTTTTACTTGAATAAAATTTCTGGATTTTCTTCCCACTGAATGAAAAACAAACATGTTTCAACCAAAAATCCAGCAGAAACAGACACACACCTACAGTTTTTGTTAAAGTTTCATATGTTTTATATTTAGAGAAAATGATCTGGAAACATTTCATTTTGCTGATTTTGTTATTTTTGATTACTTATATGAATTATTGATTAATTTTGATCTTTAAAATACCAAAATTTCCACTTAACTTTATATTTTGGTCCATCTGTTTATGTAATTTTTTTAAATATTAAATGATTGATAATTTGATCAGTTACTCAGTACTTGAGTAAAGTTTTTACCAAATACTTGAGTAATTTCTTGGACGGCTACTTTTTACTCTTACTTCAGTAAAAATATGTTGAAGTAGTAGTACTTTTACTGGCGTACTTTTTTTGGATACTCTGTCCACGTCTGACTGTTCTTATTTCTAAATTAACTCAATAGTAGATACAGTCATAGCAAAAAAAGAAAGTACACCCTCTTTCAGTTTTAGAGTTTAGTTTAGCGACAAGGTCTACAGTACAGAAACATGTGACCTTGATGATACAGAACTTTAATGTTTTTTATTGTATTATTAATATAGTTTTTCAAATCAATTAATACCAAAACCATTCAAATTATACCTGCTCTTCAAAGACTACAACCCTCTGGTATTAATTTAATTTTGACATTATTATTTACATGTTTTGAAATACCCCTAGATATTCTATTTACGTTTATATCTTGTTCTCTGCTGTCCAAGTGTGAAAGTGAACCGCAGCAGCTGAAAATGTAACAAATGTTGGACTTTTGGTCCCCAATCCAATGGAGTCCACCGGACTATCAGGTGTAAAAACACCCTTAGCTCGGCAGAAGACAATGGATGTATTTTTACCACAACTGTAACTCTAAAACATGTATGGACAGTATTCAAAAGTAATGAGAGATTTTGTTTTGGTCACATAATCTATTGCTTAAACTATGTGATCAATTCTCATGATTAATTACTTGTGTTTTTTATTTTAGAGTTCTTGGAAATTCCAGGCAATCTCTTCCTTCCAAGATGAATATGGCCTGCCGTCCTCCCAACAACTCTTTTGCGTCAACCCAAACATGTTACGCACAAAACCTGACCTCAATGAACATTTTTAACGCCTCTTTCATTGGAATCGTGTCTGTCATCGGCATCTTGGAGAACCTTCTCATCCTGGCAGTCGTGGGCTTCCGTGTAAATCGCTCCATCATCAGCATCTGGATACTGAACCTGGCAGCGTCGGACCTCCTGGCCACACTTACCTTGCCCTTCTACACTCTCTACCATGCCCAAGGAAACAGCTGGATCCTGGGTTCCACCTTCTGCCGCATCTATTCCTCCGTCTTCTTCTTCAACATGTTTGTCAGCGCCTTCCTGCTGGCCGCCATTTCTCTGGACCGCTGCCTGGTGGTGGTGCGACCCGTCTGGGCTCAGAACTACCGAAGCATTCAGCTGGTAGGGAAGGTTTGTTGTGTGCTTTGGGCCTTAGCTGTACTCCTCACTATCCCTTTCTTTATGTTCCGTGACGTCATTCCCCATGGAAAAGGCAAGTGTCTGTGCTACTATGATTACTCCCTGTATCTCCCAAGTGAAACCTTTGACTTTAAAGCTATATGTAGGCAGCGCAAACTGGGTTTGGTTTTTATGAAGCTCGTTTTTGCCTTCCTGATTCCTCTCACAGTCATCATTCTCAGCTACATCGCTGTGAATTCCATCTTAGCACAAAGAGGTTGTCGCAGACCTTTCCGATTTGTTCGACTCGTAATAGCCGTGGTGGTGACCTTTGTCCTCTGCTGGGCTCCGTACCACCTTTTCATTATCATAGAAGCGATGGCTCCCCATGGCAGTTCTGCGCAGAAAGTGGCAACCAAAGCCCTTTCGATCTCAGCAACGATTGGCTTCCTCAACAGTGTCCTCAACCCCATCCTGTACGTCTTCAGCTGCCCTGACTTGTGTCGTAAAATCAAGCATTCCCTGGGAGCGGTCATGGAGAACGTCCTTGCCGAGGATCTGGCCGAGTTGGCACGACGTCGCAGCACCGCTCGCAGCTCCATCAGCAACTGTGAATATTCCATGAGGAAGAAATACTCAGTTTCTACATCGAGTCCGAAAGACGGCGATTCAGGACAGGCGGAAAGTCTCAGCAACTCGGCTGATATCTGAAATGTGAATTTTTAAAGATGACAAGAAGAAACCACTCAATCTAGGCAACATACTGCACCTGATCCCAACATGTCTTTCAGAAAACAACGATCTATGATGGACTTGTCATCTTTCCGTCGTTAAAGTTTCTTTCAACAAGCCAGACTTTCTTGGAATCTCTTAGATCTTAAACCAGCAAGGTCTTTCTTTAGACTGGCTGCTTTTTCACCCATCTTTCGCTCAGTTCCTTGTGATTTTCCTCAGAAATGTTGACTGTAATGCTTCTTAGCTATGAATCAAAGCGCTGAAACTCAAGGATTGGACTTGTATTTCCAACAAATGACAGAGGACTTCAAAATGAACCAACAGGTATTCTATCTTTTATGACTCTAATGGAGAGGTCAGACACCCTGCAGAGAAAAATTATTTTGGGTGCTTGTGTCTGTATTTTGTTCTTTAAGTCTCGACCAAGATCTCGTGACCATTGATGAGGACGTAGATCGACCTGTAAACTTCACAACGCCACACCAATCCACCTATTCGTCTTCTGCTCTGTTCCCTTATACTCATTCTTGTACAATGCTATGAAATATGTTAGTGACAAAAAAAAACAATACAAAAAGAAATTTTTGAGTGACTAATTGCTACTTGTGGTGTTTGAAAACATTTTAATCATTATAGATGTGTGGAGTTTCTTACTTTTGTACATTTTATAGTTAAAAGAAAAAAGAATTTTTTTTATACTTAATGGTTCCTCCAATCTTATACCGGATGTACTTACATCTTTCATTATTATTGTACTGAATAGATCAATCATCATGCCATTTCCTCATTTTGTTTTGAATGTTTATTATTCATGGTTTGCTGAGTCAAAACGACCCTGTGGTTGTTTTTTTTTTTTTGTTTCATTTTTAGAGTAAGTGTCACATTATAGATCTTATCAGTGGTTGCAGGTGCTTATGCAATTGATTTATTTTCCACGACGTTTCTCTCAAATACATTGACTATTTTTTGTAATGCATGACTCTGAATTTGCTTGTAAATCTGCATCATTTTGTATTTATGTATGTTTTTTTATCATTAAAAAGAAAAATTATGAATATATGCTGTAAAAAAATAAAAAAAGAGGAAAACAGCAGTGTGTTTAAATTAGAAATGATTAATTTTTTACATCAGTTTTAGGAAAACGATCTTCATTCTTATGTTTTTCACTGTGGGAGGAAATCAGAGTACATGGAGAAAACAGACATTTCTGCGGAGCTGAGATTGATGCCGTCGTGTTGCTGCAAGGCGACACAACAAATAACAGCACAACATTTCTGTTTTTAAGTACAACTGGAAACCAAAACATTTTAACTTTAAAATAAATTGGGTAATGCAGCAGCAGAACAATATCAGCGAGTTCACCTCTTATGCCAGCAAAATATCCTGAAAGTTAGTTTTTGAGTGGTCTAGTCAAAGTTTTAATGTGGTGTATCCTTAAAGCTGCAGTATTTAACCTTTGCGTGTGGAACTGCACGAGATTGGGGGGATGAGTGGGGGATG
>CAEGAF010091353.1:0-56522 GCA_903067075.1 Micropoecilia bifurca | reverse complement strand
CAGATCCCAGGAACAACATCAGACATCTCAGTCCAGAAATGTGCAGTACTAGGCACAGCCAAGATACTGCGCAGAACACTCAAGCTCCCAGGCCTCTGGTAGAGGACCCGAGCTCAGAGGATGAAAAAGACCACCCGCGGAGGGTGAGAAGGGAATTTTTTTTATATATATAGCTTATATATAATGTATTTGAGTTTATTTATATATATATATATATATATCCCTCTTTATTTTAACTTGGTACAAATTTCCTAAAAACATTCAGCACATTCAATCCACTCTACACCCTGTGAACATTTTCTTAAACTTTCACATTTAATGTATGGAAAAGTCTGATGGGAACTGAAGCTCTGCCCTGTAAGAACTGCAGTCTCCACATTTTCTTCAGGTTTAAATGTGCAAATTATGGAAACGGGATACTACACACTGTTTCTCAGTGTTAGAAAATAACTTCCCAACACAGAAAAAGGCAAAGATGCAGCAGTTTTTGTAATTACGTGATGTGGAACAAAATTATTCAATGCTAATTTATTTTGGCATTAACTATTCTGTTTGTTTTGCCCTTTAATTAAAGGGCAAAACAAACCAAATTTTGTTTTTCTCTTTTTGCACCTTCAGAAACAAACAGCAATGAATGCTAAAGAATATCTTACGTCTAACAATTTTTTGTCATAAATTTTGAAGGCCTAAAATCTAAATAAATAACTCTAGGTGGTCTATACATAATTCTGGTCCTAGGAGGGTATTATTACAATGAGCAGGCTAAATAGAAGGCAAATGGGGCTGGGAGTCTTTATTTCAGCTAAAGCTACAATAGAAATAACTTTTTCCATTTATCCTTCTTTTACCAAATATAACAAACTTTTCTGAAAATCTCTTTGCTAATCATGACCTGCATGAAAGCCAAGTTTCAAAGTAAATCATAATAACATAGCAAAATAATACAAAGTATCCTCTAGCATTATGAAGGTTGTTTTCTTTTTTTTTCATTGAACACTAGCTTCTCTTTAGAGGAAAAAAAGTTGCTTGGGCAGTACTTGACAATTAAAAAATAAAAATAAAAAGTTTGCTTTGCTTGTGAAGTCTCTCTCAACCCTGAACTATGAATCATTTCAGCATAAAGAGGAACATGCTCTTCACATATAAGGTAGAGTTGTCAGTTAGAAAATAAAAAACAAATCATTCTTTCTCCACAATTTTTATCTTGTGTTATTTTGTTTTCTCACAAACTTATTTGCTCTAGTTTTGACTATGGAAAGAGTTTACAGCGGTTCATCAAACGTACCCTGGATGTTATTTCTCTGAATAGAGCAATGCAACTGCATCATAATTCAGCTTATCTGATGTGCTAACTGTCCAGAAAAATATGCTTTTACAACAGTTGAACAGCATCACATGAAAATCTACTACACAACAACAACAGCAGAAATTTTTTTTTAGAAGAAAATGCAAAACAAATTTTGGGTAAATTTAAAAAAATCTCATCTGAGATCCCTTTTGTGTGGGAAGATTTGAACCACAAGCTCATTGATAAATACCCAAAGGTCAGAGCTCATTCTCTCAAAAACAAAACAAATTTACAAATGAAATAACAAATTTGTTTTCAATGAACTAATGAGTGCCATAAAACAAGTTTAGTAAAATTTATAATCTCAAATTGATTTTCTCGCCTACAAGGGATAATCCCACCTGACATTACAGAAACACATATCCTTATCTTCCTACAATTACCTCTTCTTTCCTTTATTCCCTTAAAGGAACATGTATATTTTAGTGAGAAGGTGAAAGAGAGCAAGACATGTATGCATTTCATGTAAAAAGCTCTGCAGAGCTGCCTATATCAGTCTTTTAATAACAATGCCCTCCCATTTACATGAAAACCACTGTGAGCATATATCTCTGTAAAATATATATGAGAACATGTGTGTTGTAATATTAAACCATCTAAAAATGACAAAAAATGAATTCAAGCAATGAATAATTCAATGTAATTTCATATATATAAAGCATTAGAATATTTTTTCCATGAAGAGTTTGATAATCCTTTACGATTCTGCCCTGAACTGCAACAACAACCTCTGCTTGTTTTGTCCTGGTGTACTAAAGCAGACACAATCAGCTTCTAAATATTTATTTTATTTTATTTTATTTTATTGTTGAATCAACAGAAATTACAGCATTTATCGGGATGTGGGTCACTGAAACAGGCCCCAGTGGATCAGCGTTATATTGCCACTTCCACTGGAAGCTTGATACCACTGGGATGTGGGGAGTTTGTGAGTCCTTATGGTATGCTAATTATATATCACAACAAATTGGGAATTTACTGTCTCTAACTCTGCATTCTGTTTGACTAACACCATGCACTGCCAACATTTTTTTGTTTGTTTTTACGTCAAATTTAGCTTTCAGCAATAAATTGTTTCACACTTGGTTTTTCAGGGGGAGGTTCAGTTAACACAACCTATGGGAGTTGTTTTGCAGTGTCTTTACAACGGCTAGGCATACACATATATATACTATTACCACATGCAATATGTTGGGGATGTAATTAAAGTCATGAATCAAATCAGGTAATAACTTACTAATGACATCATTAGAAAACCAATAAATACAAGAGCTAAGTTCAGACGAAGACACAAATTAACACAACTACAAGAAGATGAGTTTTGTAAGTGGAAATAAACTTGCCTACATCCAAAGTAAATCTGTTTTTTTTCCTTTGACCTAAGGGGGTGTCATCAGCAGCTAATTTTAACACTTGATTGGCTAATTAAACAACATGCATAATTTAACAATGCAACCTCTGTCACCCACTTTTCTGTTCCCATTAAAATCAAAACCACACACATATACACACACACACACACTGCAGCTAATTTTCCCAACACCCATAATTGTATGCAATTATACACTGGAAACATCATATGCATAAGCAAACACATATACCTCATATACTGCTTCCTATTGCTCCTAGCATGTCTGTGCTTTAACCAGCTTTCCTTGAACTCATTTACTGTTGCTAGATTTTTCTCATCAAATGCCTGTGTGTGACGCTTTGACACCTAAAGTGTATGAAAAATAAAAAAATGTAAAAACTTAAAAAAGAACCAGAAAATGTGTTGAATATTTTGGTTATAAATAACCTAATGTGAAGACCAGCACGACATCCACATTCAGTCCCACATGTAAATGCTGGGTTTGGCGTCCAGGCTCCGACCTCAGCCCTCCATGTGCGTGTTGGAGTGATGGAGAGATGATCAGCTGAAATGAGGAGACAATCTCTGACATACTGAAGCCTATTGATAGCAGCTGAGATGGTGGAGGGGCAGAAACAAAAAGCAGACCAGAGGGAGCAGCAGCAGAGCATTGGGACATGACAAGCAGCTTAAATAGTTCAAATTGAAGCATTTCTGAGGTCCTGTGAATTTTATGAAAGAACTCACTTGAGGCAGCAACACAGCTGAATTTTACTGCCTGAACTCAACTTTCTGACATGCGCAAACATTCACATACACTCATGTACATATCCATACAGAAAAACACATCCAGCACATCTAATAATAGTCTTAATGTTTGTGTTGCCATCATTGTCTTTACTAGATTAACACGATATATGATTAAAATGTGTTTTCACAGCCAAAACCTAAACCCTGAAATAGGAAATCTTTTCATACTTACAAAGAGAGACCGACAAGCTCAGTCTTCGGTGATTGAGTGTGAGAGATTCAAAACACAGAGCACTTTATTTAATAATTAAAATTACAAAATGCGGTTCCTCGTTGGTGCAAGCTTCCTGATGAAATATAATTGTTTAATCTCTAATTCAGTCTAGGTGTGATGGGAGAAGGGATTGTGCATTTCACAAACAAAATTAAAACAAAACAGAGAAAAAATAATATTCTTATTAGCCGTCTGAGATGCAGGCTTTCCACACCTACTGGCAATCGGTGTTTTTCCACAGTGACGCTGTAGCTGAGTTTCACTCTGCTGTCAGCAGACCCATGCAGTCAGGTTTCGCTGGCACAATGTGAATATTTTTCTGCTGCAGTGCACAGCAACATGTTTACTATGATGACAGGATGGAAGTGTTTTCGTCACAGGTCACAGTGGGTGCTGTCATGTGAGGAGAAAACCAAAGAGAGTACAACAACACAGACTTTCAGCTTGACTGCGTTGGACAGCAACAACTGTTGCTCTGAAACGCTGCATCTCTATCATTTAGAAAACAAATTAAGACTTTTTTTTAATATAAAATAACCAGCTTCAGATTTGCAGTTGCATAAATATTCGGCCTGCCTGAACATAATTCCAGAAGATATAGCCTAAAACAGATTGTGAAAATGTGAAAAGTCAAAACAATAGTTGCTCAGATGCTGCGTCCTGTAAGCCTGCTGTGTATAGATGTCATTGTGGTTTGGCTTGGCTCACTGCAGGATAACATAAATTGATCTGGGCCTCTGGAAACACCCTAGAAAACATGTTGTGCCTGTTACAGGGACACGCAGGCTGCCGGGCCCAATTCAGACGTCAGTGGTTGCCATTTGAGACTTTCTTTGGAAAGTCCTAAACTGTTTGCTGTAATCAGATCTGATCTTTTGTAATCTGCTGAGCTGGAACACATTTGTGTGTAGAAAATGGAAATCTATGTAGTATTTCTGAATATGCTTCAACTTTAATTCTATCTTTTTCCTAATATATTTACTTGTATTAGGAATTGTGGTATTATTACATTTCCAGTCAGAGATTTACATGAACTTATCATCAGTATGAAAGTCTTTTATTTTGGGGCTTTTAATTATTGATGCTGCTGGTCCCCTCCCTGTTACACTTTTGGATTATTCTATTTGGAAATAGTCTCGCAACAACAACAAAAATCTTAACTGAATGTAAAAACAACAACAAAAAAACTGGGTGTACAACTTTAAAAACTATCATTTTTCCACTTTAGTTAGGCTCTGAATGAATCCATACACACTCAAATATTTACACATACATTCACTTCAATTTGATCAAATGTTTTCTCAGAAATTGTGGAAAGACCACATACTTTTGACATGAACAACAACTTATTGCATTATTTTGGTTGCATCTTTCTTCTTTTTGGAAATAAATCAATCGGTTTCCAGCTAATATTTGTCTCCTCTTGTCATAAAATGTCTCCTTACAAGATAAGTGACTCGTCCACGTAGGCAGCCGCAAATTTCATTCAAGCTTGAAGGGATTACCCTGACCTCCGACTGCGTTTACAGGCTGGTTAATTCCAGGAAACCAGTCAATTGGAATACGATTGTTCATTTCTGATATAAAAAGTTGTCAAACATTCAGGGAGACTTTTAAAATTGCATTGTTTAAAAGGCATTGTTTGCAACTTACTTACTTAGAGAATTGGGCATATTTTAAAGGTGTGTAAATATATTCATACCTGTGTTGTTTAGAGAGAAGTCACAGCCCCTTCATATTTGTACATTCAGTTCTAGTTTTTAAAATTAATTGAAGTTAAGTGACCATTAATTGACCATTATAACCATTCCATGCATGTACATTTCTGAACAGCACTGTAAATTTGTTTTGAGATATTAATCAAAATGTTTTTAGTTGCATGGCTCTTGTTATTTTGTGTCTTTTATCATCCTTTTAACCTCCTAAAATTGTATTCTTCAAAACACCTTTTCATAATTGTCACATATCTACAAGTCCTTTGACCGGTATTTGAATTCTACTTGTTACTTCTCACTGCTTTTACCGCTAATGTGCAACATTTATGAAGAAATAATCCCCCGAATGACAAAAGAGGACAATACTTATGCATATTTAACTGTGTTTATTTGTGGGTTTTCTGCACAAAACAATAATGTGTGTCCATGTTTGTGTTGGCCACAGCAAATAGGAGAAGATGGCACAATGACAAGGGAGAGCAATGAATATTAAATCAGAAGGTCAGTTCCGACTAAGTAGAAGCAGCAATCAATGCACAACACACGCAAACACACACACACGCAAACAAACAAACAAACAAACAAACAAACAGGAATGGGTAGCTACCTACACACTCCTACACAGTTCCTTTTTAAAACCTGCACAATTCCTTTGTAAATAATGTACACCTACACACTTCCCTTTAATCTTGCCTTGCTGAGTGGAGCAACTCAACACAATAACATCTGCACAGTGTCATTAAGCTGCAGAGGATAAGACGACTAAGAGGCTAATGCCACCATGAGCCAAACACTGCCAGAGGATGTTTCCCTTCTAGTCAATAAGTTGACATTGTTGTGCTTGTTTTTCTTTTTTGTTTGTTTGTTTGTTTTTTTTAGTTCATTATTTGCATAGCAATTGAGGCCTTTAAACCCATGTAATGCATTTAAATGAAAGAATAACTAAATCATTCATGGTTCTCTCACTGCTTCGCCTCATATATATATAAAATTATTCAGCATGAACAGAGAGAAACTTGATCTTCATATTTAATGCGCCCCCTCATGTCACACTCATCAACTTTCTCCCTGTTCTGACAGAGGCAGGCATAAAGGATCCACCTCTCCTTTATCGTCTACATCAAACCGTGTGACGTCTAATAATACATAATTATGACATATGACGGATGACGGCATTATGGAGCCTGAATATCACATGTATTCATATCTGCTTAATCACAGCAACTCTGAGCTGAGTATTCAGACTGTGGTGCTGTTATATCTCTCCAGGAGGGCAAGAGTAATTCATTTGAAGAAGATGTGTTCATAAATAAAAATGTCACTATTGAGTGCTATGATAAACTATTTGCTCCCTTACTTATTTCTCATATTTGTACCTTTTTTTCCCGGCGCTTAAATGTTTTAGATCTTCAAACAAATGGTAATGACAGATAAAGATAACCTCAGAAGAACAAAATAGATTTTTTAAAATTATATTTTCATTAAATAAGGGAGCAAAAACCTTGGTCAGATTTAAGTCCAAACTTAAGCTCAGTGAAACTGTTGCGAAACAATCCTTCAGATGTTTGTAACCCTTTCCAAACAGTTGGATTTCAGTGAGTTTGTTCCTGAATTTCTTTAGATCCCAGCATGGTGTGTGACTTTCTGGGATTATTGTACCTGATTCACGTGATCTGACGGAATCTGCTTCAAAGATTTCTTGGCTCTGCAGGTCTGACAGTAATCCACCCTGAGTGTGATTGGTTAAATTTAACACAACGTTCCCACAAAGTGTAATGTATCTCCATTGTGACCATCCAAAAGTGTTGACATTTTTCTGCATGAAGGTCCTGGGTTTGAATCCTTAGCTCTTTCTTTCTGCATGCAGCTTGTATGTTCTCAATCTTCATTCTTCTCTCAGACTTCCTCCCACAATCTAAAAATATGACTGGTAGGTGAATTGGTTTCTCTTATTTGTCTTTAGGTATGTATTTGTGTGTGTGCATGGACTGGTGACCTGTCCAGAGTGCAAACCACCTCTTGCCCAATGACCACTGGAGACGAGCGGCTCCTCCTGATTCTACAAGGAAAAACTGGAATAGATAATGGATGGACAGATTGGAAGATTGTTTTTATATATGTGCAACCCACATGGTATTATCGGTTTCTCTTTAAGTCCCAGTTACGAGACAATCCTTCTCTATTTTCATTTAACTTATTAACTAAACACCAAAATCATTAATCAGTAAAATGGAAAATTTAACAGTCTGCAAGGCAAGCGATGAACAGAGGTTATTACCTCTCTTTAAGGAAGGGAAAAGATTATCATAAAGTACTTCACCTTCACAGTTAATCAAACATGCGGAGCTGTTATTACATTAGGAAAGCAGGCTATCGCTGACACTTCTCCAATCTATAATGGAGTTTCTGGCAACGCGTTCGTTTTGTTGAGTGAGCAGTTTAACATGTAAAAGAACAAGGCCACACCAATGAGCTCGTCAGCCAAAGCAATCAAAACTGCATTCACTTGTGCTGCGGTTCAATACGAGCTCCTGCAGAGAAGTCCAGCAACAACAATGATCCCCACCCATCAGCACACGTTATCTTTCCTTCAGGCCAGCCAGCCCGGCTGTGATCAATCAGCTCAAAAACCAACCAGAGGTGAATTTTCACTTTTATGTTGGTGCATTGATTCAGGCATTGAGTTAATTACCGGCGACAGTGAGAGACTGAAAGGGGTGATCCATATGTGCTTAAGAGCACAAAAACTGCTTCACTTATCTATACTTGCTTTCTTCTTTCAGAATTTAGATTTACTGAGGAGTCACATGGTGAGGAAGAAGGAGTGTTAGTACCATTTAAACTGTTTTGCATTTTCTAACCTGAAACTTCAAGTTAGAAAATGTCTCAGACATTTTATGTAACAGATCAGCACAAAGTACTGCAAAATTATGAAGTGTAAAGGAAAAGCACACAATGTTCCCTTAGAATAAACTATTCGCACAATCCTTTTTAACTTTTTGCAGAATGTCTCTAACACGTGATTATACTTTAACCAGTAAAATCACAACTCTGGAAGCATGCTTAGAGAGTTTATCCAGCAGAAAGCTGATCCTCTGCCCCAGGCTCAAGTCAACTGTGAAATTTCTTTTCTAGAATTGCTCTATTTTAACTTAAATAATTTTCCTATCAACTCTAACCAGCCTACTGAAGAAATGCATCGCTTAAGCATGATACTATCACTACCAAGTTTCACTATCACTACCAAGTTTCACTGTGCCCAGAGTGATTTACATTACACCCTGGTGAACTCCTTTGTAATTCGGTGACTTCAAAAAGCAACTGGATGCAGTAAAATGTATTTATTACACTAAAATAGCTGTATAAAAACACCTGCATCATTTGGGGGGATTTTTTATGTGTAAGATACTTTTAATCTATGACCTGCTTTGTGTGAAATACGTTGATGTTAGTTAATGTAATGTGTGCAAGGGACTGCAAGTAAATGCTCGCAAAAAAATTAACATGTTTGCCCCGAGCTTCACATGTAAACAGAGTAATGTCATCGGCGGGTCGGTCCACGTTGTGCAGCTTTGTGTTTTGCTGACATTGGCTTCACTTCTTTATTGTTTGGGAACCACACAGTCAATGTGTTGTATTAAATAAAAACAGTAACAACAAAGGCAAGAAATCAGACTTTTGAAGTGGTCATCGCTTTAACGCGAAATGACCACTTCCTCGAAATAGTCCCCTATATTTTGTCCAAGTACAAAAACAAAACAGTTTTTTTAATGAACATTAAATAATATTAAATAAACTTCTCTTTTAATTAAAAGCCTTTAAAATAAAACCCTTGTGTTATGATACCAAAAAGAAACACACAAAGTGTCAGTAACAAACAAGATAGAGGAAAAAAAAAGAAAGAAATTAAAAGTCAATAAATAACATGGGGATTATACTGAGATCAAAAACATCAAAACAGCAGTGCCACAACAATATGAATCAGACACCGCAGGCTTCGGCTATAATCTGTTTTGGCTTTGACTAATGAGATGTGGCAGAGGCGGGGTGGGGAGTGTGTGTGTGTGTGTGTGTGTGTGTGTGTGTGTGTGTGTGTGTGTGTGTGTGTGTGTGTGTGTGTGTGTGTGTGTGATGTTTTGACGCCAACAATACATGTTTGTACTGTTCATTTGAGGAGGGGCCTAATGTGGCAGTCAGTGGTGCATGGCCAGGTCTAATCCTTTCCTCCAACCATCACTTTGTCCCTAATCTTATCTCATCAGTTTGTTCTATTCTAATCTACTTTTTGAAAGCTTATCAAACTAATCGTTACAGTGACAAAGCAGGAGGGATGACCGCAATGTTACGTGTTTATGACTCAGCTGTTTATATTGCAACATCAGCCACAATTAGATCAGCAGGTTGGAGTTTCTTCCATATCAGCTTTCTTTTGACCAGTTGGGGCTTTTTGTTTGCATGAGTGATAAGATTTTGAACAACAAAAAGGCAAAAATACCCAGAAAAGATCACGAAAAACCAGAATGAATGAAACTATTTGAGGTAGCTGCATGTGTGAGTCAACGAGATGGCCCATTTCAAGCCCTGTAAATCAGGTTTGGCTCGCCGAATAATTTACTTGCAAATTAATGCACCACGCCATGTCGTGTAAGGAAATAAATATTCATGCAGTTAACTAAGAAAAGGGCAAGGACGTATCACAGACACCACCGGCCTGGCCACTCAAATAAACGTCGAATTGGTATTTTAAAGGTACATTAAATTTCTCAAGCTTCATGGATTATTCAGAAGGAAGGAGTCATTCTCCCTGCCCCTGCTTTCTCTACATAACACCCCCACTGTGTTTCTGTTTATACTGGCTGTGTCAGGTCATGATATTATACAATGAAATACTTTAAATACTTCTGACATAGACAGTATAATAAGAGAAAGCACATACAGCAAGTCTTATTGATGTGGAGTACCACATTCATTACACTGATATTGTGCTATTTTGCTTGCACCGTATGTAACAGTTTGTTACATACGGTGTCACATGTGTCACATGTAAGAAAGCATTTGCCTTCTAGACACTGCCTCACAAAAGTATTTCAGATTTTGTTGCAATCACAAACACGAATGTCTGACTGTGAAACACATATGTGTGTGCTTCAGACCAAAAAATATGTGGAGAATAGCATATACTCATCCCTCTTTATTCTCAAACCTAATTAGTGAATGCGGTCCAACATTTCAGCCTAGATGCAAAGAATAAAACACTACCATCTAAAACACACATCTACCTGGAAACGCTGTCTACTCTGTCAAACATGGTGGAGGCAATATTATGCTGTGGGGATGCAGATTGGACTACATGGGGAGCCGAAGGAAACTCAAAACAAGGCAAAGTTGGTAGAAATCATGTATAAAGCTGCAAATGACTCGACTGAGGTTCACTAAACAAACGGAAAACCTGCAACGTTCAGCCAGAGTCCCAATGAAATTGTTTAGAGTTCAAAGAGTATCTCTGTTTTAGGCTGAGCAATTCAAAACCCACAGCCAAACCAAATCAAGAATCATTAGCGGTTCTTGAAAAATGCTGTCTTCTATAGCAGAACAGTTTAATCAAAAAAAATCATGCAGGCCTGCTGTTTTTCTTTCACTTACTGTGCACCACTTTGTTGTGTAGTAGTAAAATTACAATAAAATATGCTTTTGATTGGAATATGAAAAAATGCAAAAGATGTCAAAGGCTATGAATACTTCTGCAAGACACCTTGAAATTTGCTTCTTAAATTTCACGGAACAAATTACCAAGACACCCCTAACTTTGCAAATATAGAGGTGAGAATAAAAAAGAGTTAAGATCAGGGAATAGGTGGACCAATTAACCTACACAGTGACTCGCCAAGGACACTCAGATGCTGAGCCAGCACCTTGGATGTACAGGTAATGATGATGATCTACAGTGAAGAAATTGTCACAATCGCAGGATATAATACTGTTCAAAATTATGTCTATTACGGCTTGGTTTTGTTCACACTTTTAGTGAAAACAGACATGAAAACGAGTTCCTATTTTAATATGGTTCCCTCTGCTTCCTGTGTTTGACCTGCATTCATAACTGTTAGGACACAGTGTACTACTTGCTTTCGTCAGTGAAACAGCACCATCCTTCTGCTGAGCAGGATGAGCTGCGTCTCTCTTTCTCTCTCCCTCCCCACAGGAAGTCGGGCTGCCTGACAGACTTCTGCCTCTCTCAGGCTGCATGACTAGCAGAGCACACCAAGCTGGCTCCTGCATTTCATCGTGACGCACGCCGTCAGCTGGTGACGCAGTGAATAGGGAAGAGTTATTTTTTGCGTCATTTTTGGCTTGACCATGTATGGGTGTTTTTTTTCTTTTTTTTTTTTTAAGTTGCACACAGTAATTTTGGTTTGATATTGAATACTTGAATTGTGCTTGAGCCTTTCTTACTCTGCCTTTTTGTGCAGATGGAGACGGCCTGTCTCTTAGCAGCTCCAGGCAAACACAAATATGCAGAAGGTTAACAAGTTATGTTAAACAGCAACACACATTTCATGAGTTCCTGCAATAGTTGGAGTGGAAGGGAAAATAGCGTAGCATTTTGTGAATTTCTGACCAAGTGCCAGCATCTCAGTGCCAGTAAGTTATTATATAAAATGTATAATAATTTAAAAAATTGAATACATATGAATGGGATTCTGTTTTGTAAATAAAATTGTATTAATATTTATTCTGTAAATACTAATTTGGCTTATTTAAAAACAAAATAATGTAAAAAAACATTTTGATTATAATTGTTAGATATTTATTATCTTTAAACAAAATATGAAATACTGTTACCATGTTACTATTTCCAAATAATAAGCTCTAATATTGTCTGCCAGATAGTTTTTCATCCAGAATGTTAATATCATTTTAAATAACATATAAAACATAACTAATTACGAAAGTAAATTCAAAACAAAAACTGAAATAAAAAGTAACTAACTAGCTGGTAACAAAATAAATTGTCTTTACTTTGTAAAATGCAACATATTAATGACACAAATACTTAAATATCAAAGAAAAAGGCGCATGTTGGCTAATAAATCCAGATTCATAATGTTGGTGTTATGTTATGTTTCTAGAAGGTTGTTTACAAAATAACTTAATATTTAATTGATCTTTGTCTAATTCATAAATCTTTCATTTTGCGAACATATTATCATTACAAAAATTATAATATGAAAAAAAGTGTATCGGTCGGTGTTTTATAACCCACCTAAAGATTTTATACAACAAGATCTTATCCTGCTAAAAAAAAAAAAAGGATCATGGGAGTAGAGGCTATAAATAAAGCTACGCTGCTGTGTGACTACGCGTAAATGAGTCGGAAGAGGGCAGAGTGATAGTAGGAGCTTTTCTCCTCCTCCTCTCTCTCCAGCATTCATCCCGTTTCCACCAATGAGCACAATGAGCTCAGGGCGCACCGCCCACTGCCGGTGTGTGTGTGTGTATGTGTGTGAGTGAGTGAGTGAGTTTTTTCTCCTTAGCCTTTCCCTTCCTTTTTTTAAGCCAAAGCTGGATGTGTAGATCGTCACATGTTGTTTCCTCTCTTCAGTCTGAACATCAGCCGGCATGTGTTATTTATCGCTTGGCTGCGGGAGAAGACGAGCGCAACGTTCGGCTCTGGAAATAGAGGATTAAAAATAAAGCGCGGAGGTTTTTCTTCTTCTTTTTCTTCTTCTACAAGCGACTCCTGGAAATTCAGGCGCTGCGGTCTGGTTCTGGACTAGAGGAACACAAGAATGGCGAGTCCGCCAACCACGGGCGGTCAGGCGCCGATGACCAGCACTAGTAATACAAACGCCAATAACAGCGCGAAAAAATGTGGATACCTGAAGAAGCAGAAACACGGACACAAGCGCTTTTTCGTCCTAAAGGAGCCGTGTGAGGGATTCCCTGCCCGGCTGGAGTACTACGAGAACGAGAAGAAATGGAGAAACAAGTCCGCCGCTAAGAGAGTGGTTCCCCTGGACTGCTGCCTCAACGTCAGCAAGAGAGCGGACGCGAAACACAAGTATCTCATTGCGCTTTACACCAAGGACGAGTATTTCGCCGTGGCGGCGGAAAACGAGCAGGAACAGGAGAACTGGTACCGGGCGCTGACGGACCTAATGGCCGAGGGGAAAGTGTGTGACGGCTCGGCGTCCAACTCTGCGTCTTCACTGGTTGGCTTTGACGAGACGAGTTACGGTGTAATAACGCCGGTTGCCGCCGCCTACAAGGAGGTATGGCAGGTTAACCTCAAATCCAGGGGACTGGGACAGAGTAGGAATCTGACCGGCGTGTACCGGCTCTGCCTCTCCAGCCGAATGATCAGCTTCGTTAAACTCAACTCGGAGGTCGCCTCTGTCGTACTACAGCTGATGAACATCCGAAGGTGCGGCCATTCCGACAGCTTTTTCTTCATCGAGGTGGGTCGATCTGCAGCCATCGGTCCAGGGGAGCTGTGGATGCAAGCTGATGACTCAGTAGTGGCTCAGAATATCCACGAAACCATCCTAGAGGCCATGAAAGCCATGAAGGAGCTGTCGGAGTTCCGCCCGCGCAGCAAAAGTCAGTCGTCGAGCACCAACCCCATCTCTGTGCCAACAAGGAGGCATCTGAATAATCTCCCACCGAGCCAGACCGGCCTCCCCCGGAGGTCGCGTACTGACAGCACCTGTGCCACATCCCCTGTGAGTAGTAAATGCCTGTCTTGTCGTATACGCACGGCCAGCGAGGGCGATGGCACCATGACACGCCCAATGTCTGTCACCGGGAGCCCCCTCAGCCCAGGGGTCAACAGGACCCTCCTGAGCCGGTCTCACACCTTAACAGCACGCCCTTCCTTGACTTTTGAATCTTCTACTCTCCACCATAGTAAGTCCATGTCTATGCCCCTGTCTCATTCTCCGCCTGTGGCCAGCCCATGCCCAGGACATGTGTCCAACTGTGTGGACAGCAGTGTCCCCCGCCCCTCCAGCTGCAGTGCATCATTCTCAGGCTCTCCCAGTGATGCAGGCTTTATATCATGTGAAGAATACGGCTCCAGCCCTGCTGATGCACGGGACCTCAGGTTACCCCTAACCCTTCGCAGCAACACTCCTGAATCTCTGAAAGCAGACACCCCTCCCTCCAGGGATGGGAGTGAACTTGATGGCTACATGGTGATGGAGAGGCAAAATCAGAATGGTTACCGGCGGCTGTCAGAGATGGATAAAGTGTATCGAAAGCGAACATACTCCCTCACTACCCCACGTCAGCAGAGACGCCCCCCTCAGGTGTCCTCAGCTTCTCTGGATGAATACACTCTCTTCACCAGTGGAAGCCGGTCTTCTTTGAGGTGTCACACGGCCTCACCTAAAGGAAGCGGGCTAGAAGATTACAGGGATGTTCACATCAGCTCTAACAGTCTCCAAGGTGACAGCGGCTACATGCCAATGATGCCCGGAGTTGCACCCCAGACTCCAGGGTCCAAGGACGACCCCTACATGCCCATGAGGCCTATGTGTGTTTCTGCTCCAAAGCAGATCATCAATCCACGTTCACACTCCTGCACCGCAGGGCTGGCCCCACGCACAGACTCCCCTGGGAGTATTTCTCTGGAGGACAATGGCTACATGCCTATGTGGTGCGGACACAAGATGTCAGTGGAAAACAGTGATGGAAAGCCAAGCAATGGAGAGTACCTGTTCATGTCTCCCGTTGATGCTCTGGTTTCTCTCACACCCCCAGAGTACCTTCTCAACCTCTCAGGAGACCCACACCCCCACCACAGACAGCCTTATTGTTACAACTCCCTACCAAGATCAGTCAAAGGACAGTTACAGCGAACTGGGTCTGCTGACGCTGACCAGTATGTTGTGATGAGTTTACAGAGACAACGGATAGAAGAAGAGTCAAACGGTGGCCCCATTTCACCTGGAGAATCTGGAACCGGTAGCTCCCCAGGTACGCCAACCACTCCATCTTCTCTCCCTTCTCCTCTAAAACTGACTCGGTCAGATGGAGGCCTGTTGCACCGCAGCAGGGCGTGCCGGCCCACCCGCCTGGCTCTGGAATCCCTTCGAACACTACCATGTATGAGTGAGCATCCCCTTCCTTCAGAACCTCGCAGCCCTGGAGAGTACATCAACATTGATTTTGGTAGTTCTGCCGACGTCCCACTGTTGGAGAGCTCAGAGGCTGGAAGTGTAATGTGTAAAGAGGAGGGATCACTGTCTCTGTCAGACTATGCTAACATTGACATCAACTCGTCGGTTCATCTCGAATCACACCAAGGAGAAGGTTCCCACCCAGCAGGGCGTCTTAGCCACACATCTGAAGTCTTGATGTGCTCCAGCATGGTGAGCAACCAGCAGGACACACAGAGAGTTGAAGGGAAGGAGGATAAAAAGAGAACAGAGGGAGAGACAAAGACAATGGGACAGAAAGGGAGTCCTGTATGTGAGCCTGCTATTACCAAAAGTGACTACACTGAGATGACCTTTGGCCCCCCTGCTCCTTTATCTGTTCTCTGCACCACTGATGCCAACCCCCTCCCCACCAGCCCCACTGCATGTGTGAAGAGACTCAGCCTTGAAAGCAGCTTAGTGGATGTGGTGCCCCCTGTGCCAGTGGATTCTTTCCTACTTGGAGCACCATCGTTGTCTCTCAATGTCGTAGATCCAGACCGGGGGGCCAAGGTTATCCGGGCTGACCCTCAGGGGCGTCGCCGCCATAGCTCTGAGACCTTCTCCTCCACCACCACTGTGACGCCCGTGTGCCCGTCTTTCGCCCATGACACCAAGCGGCACAGCTCCGCTTCTGTGGAGAACGTGTCCCGCTCTGTCCACAGCTCCGAGGAGCCCGGCGAGGACCACAGCAGCCCCATGTGCAGGGAAACGTCAGCGGGGTATCAAAACGGACTGAACTACATTGCCTTAAACTTGATGGAAGGGAACCTCGGAGGGGGCAGGTTAGGCGCATGCGACGAATTCCTGAGGTTCAAGACGACTTGCGGCTGCAAAGGGGGTCTGAATGGGTTCAGCGCCAGCCCCTACGCCAGCCTGGGATTCAAGGAGACTACTACTGCTGCTGTGAAAGGTGAGTGTTTGTCCTTATTGCACATGCCCTTTCATTCAGTAGGTCTTTCATTCATAAAGGGAGTGGTGTAAGGGTAGAGTAGGATCAAGATCCTCCTCAGTGAGCCAGAGATTGGCTACGCCGTAACATCACTTCCTACATCTTTTGCACTTCTTCGTGTTGACATTATCTGCAGTAAAACATATATCTTCATCCGCATCAAGCTTGATTGGCCATTTCTTCTATACCTTGCAGATCTTTCATAACCTCATAATTGTGACTCTGTAGTGTGTTGAAAATAACCAGCACCTGGGTCATCAGTTGTGTCTTTTTTTTTACTCCTCCACTGCTAATATAGTGATATGTAAACACAGGCTGCAGAAGTCTCACAGAAGTAAACCAGTTATTAACATGGCTGCTGGGTGTGGGCTGCGATGTTTAGATAGCATTAGTCACCTACCCGTTCCACCCATCACTGAAACATCTCAAGACTGTGTGATCCTGAGGAAGTCTTTTATCTTGTTTGAAACTGCAGAGCTGGCGTGCTGGAAACAGTTTAATTTCTCTTCCCAAATAAGAGAGTCTGGATTACTATTATGAAGTAAACAAAGGATACAAATGGAGAAAATAGTGTCTATTTTGGGTGCAGCACATTGTCTTTTTGCTCCTTCATTGGTTTACTGAATTAGCCAAGAAGAGTCATACTTTATTGTATTCTCCCTCTGCGGCCATCTTATTTTGAAAGTGCTTCTTATGGCTGTATTCTGTTTGGCTTGACGCTTCCATCATGTGTTTTGTGTGAATGGTTCGCTCTGAGCTCCCTCAGTGACGCAGTTTTCATCCACGTCAGTATGTCAGGAAAAAAAAAATTTAATCTTATACAGTGACGCACCACATTACGATCCTACTGTAGAAGGATCTAGAATATGTTTTATTTAAAGTGTCTTGCGCTGTGTTTTGTAACCATGAAACGGCTAACATTTGGGAGAGGGGCAGCAGCGGTATTTCACCCCCCAGCCCCCATCAAAATATTACCTTTCCCCTCATTTTGTTCAGTGTTGCATCAGTGGCTTTTCGTACATGTGTAAACGGCAGGGGTTTATTTACAGAGATTGATGACCTGGCAGGGGCATGTTAGAAGTTGTTGTTTGCCTGAAAAGAAAATACAGAGACGGGATCGTCATGAGTCACCAAAATCTGTGTTCCTGATGGTGAAATAGTAGAGTTTAATTAGTGTTTGTGCTTTCACAACCGGGCTTGTCTCCCCTTTCTGGTCTCAGCCAAGGCTCTCGCTCTGTGAGCCGCAGCCGGAGTGGAGCTCAGTGCAAGTCATCGGGTTCCCCAGAAAAACAAGTGAGTCAGTTGTTTATCAATTGTCAGGTACTGGGTTTCAGAGTTGGAATGTGGGCAGTGTGCAAAGGTTGCTGGGAGAGGTGAATGCTCACTTGTTTTTCTAACCTGGTGGGAAGGACTTAGAGGAGCAGGAGAAGGAGGAGGAGGAAGAGGAGGAGGAGGAGGAGGAGGAGGAGGAGGAGGAGGAGGAAGAGGGGGTGATGGGAGGATTCTTTTCTTTTCCCCCTCTGTGAGCAACTTCACAAACATGCCAATGAAATGTTCTTTTACAAGAACAAGCTCTGATAAACATGTTTTGTATGGGGATAGTTGACTTGAGAGACACGTGCACTGTAAACGTGTACTTTCCGACCTGTTGAAAATTTTCCTGGATTGTTCAAAAATATTGAAACTCCTCCCTGTTTGGAGATGGTTTCGGGTAAATTCATCCTTTTGACCAGTTTGTACCCCCATTTTGTCCTGTTTTTAAGAAAGCCTAAGTTGTATTCTTCCCTCTATTGATTATTATTTACAGGATTTATAAATACATAAATAGTCATAAAGATTCTAAAATTTAATGTGTAATTCAGTCGAATGTAACTAGATGAAAACTTTGTATTACAATCTTTTTCCATTTGTTTTGATCCTCATTTGGAGCCGTTTCCTCACACAATAAATGTCCAATTGAGTGATCATTTATTGGAGTCAACTAACTTTATTATGTTACAGGCATTAACATAATGAATGATGAATTGACGCGTGATAAAACATCTCACAGTAGACATCACAATTTCACATACCAAAAAGTCAGGAAGAAAAATTACCAAAAAGGTGAAATGACCTGGAAAGGTGAAACTTGTTTGTTTATTGGAGCATTAATGATGGCAGAACTGCCTTGCCCCCACCTGTTGCTACACAACACATTTAGCTGAGATAAGGTGAACCACAGTTTGAGCTTTTTTTACAAGAATGAAAAAGTTTACTGTTTGCAAATGTTTCTAGCAGCAAATCTTCATTCACACAATGCTATTTTAAACACTAAAATAAAGTATAACCTGCTGAATGATTACCAGAGCAGGGAGCCTGACTAACTAGTTAGTATCAGTTTGTTATTCATACTGAGGAAAGAAGGGAGTGGCAACTTTAGCAGTTGCTTATATCTGTTACTAATGAATGTGACAGTATTATAATTAACATGTTTAACTGCAATAGGAGTAATTGTAACATTTAAAGAAAAAAACCTTATTGTTTTGACTATGTTTTATTGATTAATGGGACATAAAAGGCCTAGCTAGAAAGCAAACAGAGAAAATAAGCAGGGGGAAATGTTAATCAGTCTTTGCCCATTTAAAGATGAGTGACTTCAGGCATGAAAATACCAAATATTTATAAAAAAAAAAGCCACGCCTGTTTACTACAAATTGACAGGCTTTGCCACATTCCCCGTGTTTCCTGGGTACACTGTTGTTTGCATTCCTGCCATTCTTCACGTACATTTAGCCATCACCTGCTGTAATCTGTCATCCCAGATCACAGAAGGAAGACGCTGCTAATTTGTTAGCACTTCCTGTATGTCAGTGTACGGAGGAAGTTCTGCAGGTTTCAGTTGGAAACGTTATTGGCCTGCGGACAGTAGCCGCATTTCTCTTTATTTGTGTTGCAAATTTCAGACTGACTGTTTTTGACTCTTCACAAAGACGAAGCAAATTAGTCAAATTGCCATGTTATTCTTGTCCTTTGTACCAGTGGAAAGTTTGTGCTCTAATTCTTGCAATGAGCTAAAAACAGAGTGATCGTTTTTGGTCAAAAGTGGTAGTTAAAATTTATTACATTAGAGAGGCACCAATAAATTTTTCTAATTGATTCTCCCTTTATCTGCCCTGATCATAAAAAGACCAAACCAAAAATTTGTTTTTTCTTGTTGATTAACTAAATACTTCATGATGATTCTCCATCTATGAATACATCAAACAATTGCATGTACTATGACTCATCATTTGAATTTAATACAAAAATCACTTAAAAACAACGCCATCTAGTCTGTAAATGTATTCGTTTTGTCAAAACAAACACCTCTATTAAAGAACCTGCAGCACATTCTCCCTCTTTTATAAGGGATGGTTGAAAAAAAAGGTCAGAATGTCATTTTGTCAAAGAAAAGAGATGCATATCAGTCAGGAAAAGCCTGATCGGTGAAGCCTTACCTTACACAATTACAGATTAAATTTACTGACCTTTTCTCTGCAGAATCTGAAAATTCCCTCCTACCGCAAGTTGAATAATTTTTTATGTGATCTCTTAGAGGTGTGTCCACCTTTGTTTATGCCCCATGGCTCCTTCTCAAAAGAGACTAAATCTACCTGAAGGACGCGCAAAAACATGTTTTGAAAATGTAGAGGAGGCTTTTGGCCAAATTTAGACTGCTTTGTCAGTTTTTCCTAATGCCCTGAAGTGAACTCTGATGGAAACACAGCTCTTGTCATTTACTCGTCTGGGTGTCAGATGGTGATGTGTTGAAAGGATTATGACAAATCCACTCACTTAAATTTCTATGTTTTGGTCAGAACAGGTAAAGGAGGCCTGTCTGGTGTTTTAACACCTTCTCTTTATTCCTTTTGTTTCCCCCTCTTTTTAGACTACCTGATGATGTTCTTCATCATCCTTCTGTCGTTTTTAACCCCCAATTTTGTGTTTTTTGTGTTTTTTTTTTGTGTCCTATTTTTTTATACGCAACATTTAGTTCTTTGAATCAAAGCAGTCTTGCACGGGTGCAAACGGAGAGGGAAAACTGACTCACGCTCTCCATTTGTGGGCCCAGACTGCTTGCCCACCCCCCTATCCCCGAAAACACACACACCCACCAGTCACACATTCTGACTTTGTGTTGCCACTACCATGTGCGTAGATATACAGCTATCAGCAGATGGTGGGTAGTGGGGGTGTGGTGGGGTCAGGGGTTTCTGCACCTGCCCCGCCAAGCAGTACTCACTGGTTATCTGGCCCCTCCGAGGAGAGTGACAATACGGCAGTGACTGGCCACCATCTGCCACCACAACAACAGAGGGAGAGGGTGTGTGTGTGGGGGTGTGGCCAAGCAGTTTCAAGAAGCCAACCCGAAACCTTTCCCCCCTTTCTCTCCTCATGTGCGTCCTCCTCCTCCTCCTCCTCCTCCTCCTTCTCCTCCTCCTCCTCCCCCATTTCTCCTCGTCGTTGCTCTTCAAGACCGTGGTTTCTGTTTTTCAGGAGCCATGTGATTCCACTCCCCCTGAGCCTTTTTATATTCACACATCCAGTGCACATGGGTGCTTGTTGTTGTTTATTGAATCTCTGATTGGGTTTTACACACGACTCACTGGCAATCGTTTGTGCACGTTAGAAAATGGTCCCGATTCTCATTACGGCCTCATTTCCTCCATATTACTTGCATCTCGGTTGTAGGACACAGTCTTGTGTGCATCCTCACCTGTCCCAAACACCCCCTGGCCTGCAGACTCTGTCTCTGATACATAACTCTTTGAGCAAAGTAGGGCGGGATGTTCCAGCGCAAGATCAAAACAAAGTTAACCTCACGTATCCTCAATTTAGCTTGGAGGTAAGACGGATTACATTCTCGTCAGGATTAGACATTGTTCAGTAGCTTGTTTTTCGAAAGGTGAAGCAGCGACAGTGGCTCTGTGTGTGATGCTAGTATGCAGTCGGTGTGTTCGTCTGGCACCTGGTGTGTGTTTGGGTACACATGCCAGGTGAGAGGGATCTAATGTAAGGGCGTTTATGAACACGCGGTGATCTGAAGTCACGTATGATGACTTTCTGTTTCTGGACTGGAATTGTGCCATTTGTTTGTTTTAGTGGAGAATGGAGCTGTCACATCCATTATCTCAGACACCTGAATTAAAATTAGAGCACATGTTGCTCTGATAATTGATTGATGGATTAGGCAATTACTCCAAGCCAAACAACTAGGTGTTGCCTTATTTCAGCTCAGAGGGTTTCTTCTTTGTATTCATTTCTTTGGATAGCTGCAAACTAAACATCTGCCCGTATGAGAATCTGATGCCATAATTATCTTAATTATAAAATATCAGCATTATTTAAAAGGTTGCAGAAAGCAGAAATGGCTGAAATTTTCACACTTATGTTAGAAGTACTTTTTTAGTTGCAGATGCATCCTTTGCTACAAAAAATATTAGATTATTTGTTTATTTGCACATTTTTAAATTTTTCTAATATTGTACAAAAATGGCTTATGTTGTTAAATTAAAAATCTGCAAAATGTGCCGGTCTTTTTTTAATCAGATTTTTATCAGACTTTTTCTGGCTTTTCAGTACAAGGACTTTGAACTAGTCAAAAAGGATGAACAATTATTCATAATTATGTTCAAATGTACATTAAAATAAATGCATATTGATTTATTGACTCCTAATGATGTCAATAATTAGGATCCCTTTCAACAAATCCCTTGCATTTGTTGAAAGGGAAAGAAAAAGATTCAAATTTTTCCGTATTGATTCTGTACTTTTGTGAGAGTTTGAGTGGGACAACAGCCTGTCTTGCTGTTGTTGTTTGTGTTTTGTCGGTCAGGCAGAGAAGAGGTGTGGGAGGTCAGCCGGTGTTTGTTTGGCCTGAGCGCTGCTGTAGATCAGGGAGGAGCTGACCAGGTTCAGGAATGTAAACAAAGCAGGCCTTGTCCCGTTCCTTCATTTGCCGGCCCGCTTTTCAGACAGATGGTGACATAAACTGGCGATTCATCTGCAAACAGAGAGTGAAGAGCCGGAGAGGAGTCTGCTAATACATAACTGTGTCTCTGAATGGAGCAGGGGGCTAATTTTAGCCTGAGTGAACTAAATAAATAATGAACAGATCTTGTGTGTGTCTGTGTTGGTGTGGGTGGGCAGGTATGGGGGCCGGGAGTTGGGGGCAGGAGGGTGGGGTTTTTTTGTAGCAGGGAGAGGTGGGGGTGTATGTGCATGTGCTTGTAAAAAGGAGGAGGGGTAGGGGCTACTGAGTTCATCCCCCCTGCTGGATCCCCTCCTCCCAGCAACACACCCACTTTCCCAAACCTTCCAGCCTACCCCTTTCTTCGCTGCAATCTTCTTGGGTTTGAAAAGCGCCGTGTGTGGCCGTCTTTGCAATTGTTGTTCTTAGAAGGAGTGAAAAACATAAAATAAAATAGATAGAAGAGGGGTGATGCATCACTTTGTTTTTAGCAGCCACACCTGGTTGTTGATCTGAGCTGGTGAGGTGATTCAATTCTCCTTCCCGGCAGATCGCAGTCATTCTCACCCAAGTGCTTGCCTCTACAGGCTGCTGACTAGCCCATCCCCTCACACACATTTGGATCGGTATGGTCTCCGAGTCCCATGACCTCACTGCATTCCCGTTCCTCTCTGTCAGGTTCGTTCTGTTACTGTGGTTTTTCCACCGCTTCCCACCCCGCCATGTCTGTTTTCCTCCCTCTCCGCCAGCACAGGTGGCCTCAGGAGTAAAATCAATTATCCGGTTATTCAAACGAGCTTTTCCAGATCCATATTTTGTGCATCCTGGACAACAACTCCCCCTCAAGCAACTTCCCTGTGCTTTTTTCCCCCCTCTTTTACAACTAACATCACTATCTATCTTCTTCAAGGCAGAATATATAGAGCAGAGATAGAGAACAGAAGTGTGTATTTGTATGTTTATGGTGGGAAGGGGGTGGAGGAAGGGTAGGAGGGGAGTATACAGGGATTCTGAATGAAAGGTTTGTTTTAGAGAATGATGATCACATCCAGCTTTGTGAAAACGGCTCTTGTTCTTCACGGCCAGGAAGAAGCAGAGGAGGCAGCGAACAAGAGAAGAAGTGCAGCCGCGTGTGCGTGTGTTTGTGTTTGTGTCAGCCAGCCAAGACTTCCGCTCCTATCTGATAGCCTTGCATGCAAATGAAACCTCACAAACATCTACACAGGGGCATAAGGTCAGCACAGCTTTCCACTGAGAGACATGCTAGACGTCAGACGGCGAGCTCTCAGGGTGTTTGGAAGCACACGCGTTTGTCTGAGTGCGAGGGACAGATGAAAGTTCTGCTGGGGTAAAGCGTCGGTATTTTTCCTTCTTTTAGTCGTCAGGAGACTCTTGTCGTGTTTCAGCTGCATGGTGTTAAATGCCTCACTGTTTTATCCCCCTGCTGCCGCTTCGGTGTTCACTGGCCAAGGCACATGCAACACAAACTCATCGAAGAGCAACTGTTGATTAAAGTGGGACCATTAAGCCCTGTCTACACAAAGGAGTATTTATTTTAAACTAGTTATTCATAAAAATAAAAAAGGTGGAAAACATTAGCAACTTCAAAATACGGAAGTGGAAAGAAGAGATGAAATTTTGTTTACAAGCTAAATATTTTAATCTTGTTTCTTGGCACTGATTGGCTGTTCTCCCAGAGCGGAAATAAGGCGGATTGTAGATGTTAGATTCTGCAGTAAAAAAACAAAACAAAACAAAAAACAGTTATGAGCTTTTATAGAAAAGATTGGTAGTATTTGCAGATTTTAGGTTTTCCTGTTTCCTGTCATCCTTTCCCCCCACAAATACCGGGGCGTCCACTGTAAAATATTCAGTGCAGGTTTAACTTGATTTTTGTGCTTTTCTAATTGGTTATATTTCCACCAAAATATTGGAAATCCTATTTCTGTTTCTCAGATTTTGTTGTAAAAATAACTGAAGAAGAATCTACCACTTTTAAATCAGCTACCAGCATTTTGTAGAAAAAAAGAAACAGTGAGAGAAGGAGAGGCACGTGATTGGCTAACTGACGAGGCTAAAGTTAGCACCTGTTTTTGAATCGTCCTATAGGAGGATTCAAACATCCTCGCCCTGGTTTTGCTCTCTTTTGAGGGAATAAATACCTTCCTTCATGGATAGTCTGAAGTATTTGGCATATCGAAACCATGAAATAAACAAACCGATGTGTTTCGTGAGTTTGAGGTATTTGGATCCAGTTCCAAACAGGCTAAACGATGAAATCTTCTGTCTTTGGTATTATGACGATTGAACCACCACACTTACAATTGCTGAACGAAAGAGACAAACCAAGGGACACATCTACTAAATGATCAGTTTCAATTCCCTTCAACAGCCTGAAAGATAAACTCATATTCCAGCTCTGCTTACTGCTGTCTTACCTACAGAAGGCACAGGCTACTGTAGCAGGAAGTGACACAACTTTGAGTTCATCAGGTGTGTGAGTTCAAGGTTTTTCTCATAGATGCTTTTAATTACTGTTAACAAAAAGAAAGCCCCTCTAAACAAACAGAGGTTGTATTTCTTTAAAACAGTTTACCAGATCATCATCCTTTTTTCATAAATGTAAAGTTTTACATAGTCGATAAACAACACCTGAGTGGTTCCAGCGTTGTTGAGGGATCTACACAACTCCACCCAAAACACAGACCTGACATTTTCCCATTGTGGACCTTTTCTTTCACTCTCCATTAAAAATATACTGAATGGAAACGTGTTTTTATCACAGTACGACATCTGGTTCTATAAAGTTTTGTTGTTTTTTTCCCCTTCTTCCAGAATGAAGACTGACGGGTCTTCCCGCCTCTCCTCCTCTTCTTCCTCCCCTTCCTGTGAAAGTGAAACTTCGCTGTATCCAGTTGATAAGGTCACCACTGCAACAGCTGGACAACTGACGTCCCTTAACCTCTTCGCTGCCCTCTGTGGGGGGTGTTTGGAGACGGCCATAACCATGGAAACACAGACATTTGACCCTTGACCTAAATCCCTCCTCTCCTTTTTTCTCAGCACCCAAACATCCAGGTGCCATTGCTGCTGTAGTGCTAGACCAAGAACTCCAACAGAATATGAAACTCTTAACACTAGATAGGTAACTTTATCTCATTTCCTAGGCCTTCGATCTCTTCTGCAGTACATTATTAGAGCATTTACCGTTGCAGTTTATTCCATTTACAGACTTAGAATCGGATTTTATTTTGGCTTCAGCCAAGTAGTTGTCAGATTTTTCTCACCTGAAAACCTGTGAACCAAACCTGGAGAGCATGCGTACGCAATTACATGCAAAGGAAAAAAAAAACTAACAAAAACCTTTCATGAATACTGATAACATGTATTTATTTATTTATCTATGATGTATGTATGTATTAAATGAAAAGGGTGAGAATCTGCATACAGGGTTGAGCTGCAAAAAGAAGACGGCATTTGTGAGCATATTTAAAAGTCAAAGGTAATGTCTACTTACACAAGAAAAAAAAACCCTACCTCAGCACTGAGTCAAACAGTAGAAATATATATGAAATATTTATTTTCAGAGGTGAATGTTAAAATAAAATGCAAAAAAAGTACAAAAAAAACCAACAAAAAAAAAAACATCAATCCAAAGCCTTACTCTAGACATCAGCCTCATTCTGATGGACCCGGTTAGTTTGGACCTTTAAATACACAGTATCAAAGATTTACCTGATCATTTTCACTGACTGAATGTTTATCAGAGCCAGCCTCTCTGAGATTAAGTTCCTTATCTTGCCACATCTATAACAAAAGTGATGTATTCAAAGTCCAGAGTAATATATTTATTATGATCTATGACATGGTGTTTTCACACAGAGAGAAATAATGCCAGGAGGACCTTAGTAGCACCACAGGCACACGCAGCAGAGCAGCAGATCCGCGTCTGCCTGTCTGAGCACAAGTCTCATTTCACCTGTGACGACCTGCACAAGTCCTGCAGGAAACGGTGACCTGCCTGGACTGGGCATGGAGCGGTGTGAGGTTCTAAAGTGATGACAACTTTGGAGAAAAATACCAGTTTCACTATACCAAGGCTTTTATAAAGAAACCCTAACGGAAAACATAAAACACTCATTTAAATCAAGCATGTAGAAAAAATTATAATAATGCTCTCTATGCTCTCTGTCTTTTTTTAAGACAATTTTTTTTATTTAAAGTTATTTTGACAAAGAGCTAAGCGAAAAAATATATAAGAACTTAAAATGTTGGGATCATTTTCAAGGGCGTGTTATGTAGACTGAGATATTAGTGAGCAGGTTAATTATAGCTCACTTTGCCAGTAAAATATTTTTACTTTAACAAGACCAACAAACACTCCTGTTTCCACGCCACGACTGTTCTTGTTTTTGCCAACCAGAAATATTTCCAAACAGCTGAATCGGTCTTTCTCTTGTAAACGAGGGAAAACCGTGGAGACTCTTTCTTCAGCCAGCTAACCAGCAGTGGCAGTCGCTGAAAACAAAAACACGGCAGAACATGTTTACGGCTATAAAAGTTCAATTTTTTTTTTTTTTTTTCTAAAAGCCTTGATAGCTGAAACTGGACTATGCCCAGTCAGGACAAGCGTCAGGAGAATGAATGTTTGCGAGTGAGTTATACAGCCTAGGATAGTATTTTGTCCCCTCACCTGATGCAGCGCTCCGTCACCAAAGCAATGCGGCACGAACCTCGCAGGACCACGGGGCCCCCCGCCCTTCGATTAGGCTTCTCTGCGCGGTCCTGCATTTACAAACTTTCCAGATTGTAACACAAGACACGCTGAATGTAGTACATGCTGTGTTCTGAGCCTGGGAACGCAGGCTTCAATGAGGCAACATCCAGATGTACTCACCGGAAACCACCACACACTTACACTCGTCAAACAAAAACCAAGGGAAGCATTTTATTTATCTCAACTCGCAGGTACTTTACCTTCGCCTACATACTGTAGATAGAGCGGTGTTACAGAGAATTACATCTGAGCAAATGCTGAGAAAAACCTCAGAGGTGTTAAGTTAAAGAATATGTTTGTACTGTATATAATATGTGTTTGAGTGAATTTTTTTCTGACACAACAAAAGCACTAATTAAGTTATACGATGACCAACAAGGTTTGGCTTTTGATTTATTTCTTCTTTTTTTTTACTGTCATGGGATAGTCTTGCAAAATGGATGCCACTATGAGGACATTTTCTAATGCTGTAGTTCTGGAATATAAAATAAAAAATAGAAAGAAAAAAATGATTAATACTTGACAATTACTTCTTGATACTTAGGTACGACACACATGGCATCTATGCAATATTTACACCTTTCGAAAAATTAGTTTACAGAGATGAACCAAATGTAGAAATAATGTTGATAATGTTTTTAAAAAAAATTAAATCTAAAATGTTTGCCATTTGTACAATTTTTGTCCTCCAATTTTGAAATGGAAAACTTGTGGCTTTTTTTTTCTCATTTTCTTTTTGCTAATGAAATATTTTTGGCGTTTTGAGCAGTGTTTTGCATTTTGGAAAACGTTTTTATTCAGCATCATAAAAAAGGTTACGACCTGGGCTTTGGCTTGCCTTGCTGTGTCTTCATTGTAAATATTTCATATCATGCACATTGTGATGCTACTAAGAAATGATAATTTAAACTTAGCTTATTGCTTTAGATTGTATTGATTCTTTATAGATACATGCAATAAATGATATTTAAGAAAATTGAAGACTGGTTTGTGTTTCTTGCTCATCTCCTAAAAGATTGTTTTTATAACTTGTTGTGATTCATGAAAAAAAAATTAAAACTGAGCACATCTTGTTTTCTACATCTAAGCATAACTTTAAAAATTGGGCTTAGAGTTTATCTCGCAATAGCTGCAGCATTAGCGTTGTCATTGTTTTAGTGCCTGGCTGTCCTGACCTCCAGCCATGATGAAACAGCTAGAGGGATTTAATATCATGCTGATTGTTTGTTTGAATGACAGGCAAGGTTCCAAGTTTCTTTGCACTTGTATAACTATTTATACTCCTTTGAACTTATAATGCCAGGTGAAAACTACAAACCTCAACATATTTTATTAAGATTATTTTTGTGTTACAACCAAACTAAAGTAGAACATAAACGTGGAGTGGAAGGAAAGCAAAACATAGTTTTAGTTATTATATTATAAATAAAAATCTGTGAATGGTCTTAATACTTTGCAAAACCACATTTGACTGATTAGTTTATTGGTATGTCTCAAACAGTGTTGAACATTTAGAGATAAAAGTGACAGAAAATGCTTCCCATTCTTTTTTTTTCAATACTGCTTAAGGGATAGCCAGATTGAGGTTAGTGCATCTGTGAACACAGATTTCCAAGTTTTGCTACAGATTCTCTGTTGCACTTCTGTCTCGACTTTGACTGAACCATTCCAACACATCAACATGCTTTCACCTAAACCATTTCCTTGTATCTGGTGGTATGAAAGCTTAACTTTTCCAGTTGCAATTCTTCTTCAGGTTTCCATCTTTTTTTTTTTTAGCTTTGTCCTCTTCCTCACCAAATCTGACCAGTTTTTATGTCACTGCTCTCAATCAATCAATCAAATTTGATTTCCATAGCCCATTTCAGCAGCAAGGCATTTCAAAGTGCTTTACATCATAACAAACACAAAACACAAACTCATGCAACATGGAATCAACAATCAAAATATTGCATTGGGTCAAATGCGATTACGTTTCAAATACAACTTTAAATATGCTAAAGAAAACCGTCCTCAAATGCTGTCACCACTGAGAGCGTGGTTTTAACAAGCCACGTTGTCATAAAGGCTGGATTTGAGGAGTGCACAACTGACCATTGCCCTGACAACGCGGGGCTCTTCTCTGATTAATGGTCTGTTTAGAGGTCAGGTGGATTCCCTCTCCTTATATGGACGGGTTTATCATTCTCTTCGAAGTTCTCCAATACTGATTCCCTGTTTTGTCAGCTATGTTTATTGTTCTTGGTGACGCTGTTCTCATGTTCTCCAATGTACTGTACCTCTGACATCTGAATTTATATCGAGATTAAATTACACACAACATTACTCTGACCGGGTGATTACTGCAGAGAACTGGTTGCACTAAGTTTTACGTAAGGTCAAGTAACACTTTTCATATTTGTATAAAAAAATACTTTTAAAAAGATGTTCCTTTAACGTTAAAATTATGCACTCTTTCATTTTGAGCTGCCAGAAACCATTCCAACAAAAAACATCAACATTTGCAGATGTAGCATACTCACAAAAGTTCAAAAGTAGTGCAAATACCTGCACTCCAGCTGAAAATGATTTATATTTGTCCTTGAAGTTTTGTAGTTGTTGTGGAGGAATTGTTTGGAACAGCTGGGGAAAAAAAAACGGGTTGAGCCGCAGCGACGTGCTGGTTGACTGACAGTGCAGAAGGTATAGAATAATAGCCTTGGGGTGGAGGCCATACATTAGGCAGATGTCCCAGAAGCACAGATTGAGGGCTAATGCGAGGGCAAAATCCTTGAGAGTAAAGTGGAAAATATTGTCTGTAAAGCAAACATCATGTCACTGTTATCACTGAGTCCATCCCCTGCTTGATTTGTTGCTAATGTTTAAGTCAAGACTATTTCAGTTTGCTAAAACGTTGAAAATACGTTGCAGGCATGTTCCATCCTGACAGGTCTCCTGTTTCGTGGCTTGTTTGCTGATAGAGTGATATTTTCAGTGCTTTATGTTGACCGAGTCAAATATGGAAGACATGTGGTTCTTTACCTTAGACTCAAATAAAGGCTTTCTCGATAAGACCATGAAAATCGCAATTGCGAACCCATTGAACTTCACTGTGTGTGAATAGCGTCTGCATGTCTGGGTGTGCACAAGGGTCTGTATCCATTTACACAAGTGAGCATATGTGTTATCTGGGGTTTGTGGGGGTTGGCTGGGGCAGATGTAAGAATGGAGAGGTCCACATGAGTAGCATAAAGTAGCCTGTGGCCCCAAGGGGGTCATCCGACTTACGGACAGGGACCTTCAGTGGTTCCAAAGGAAATGGTACGCTTCCGGAAAAGCTGTCTGGGACACCACATTAGCAACTGAGAGTATACGTGTGTGCGCGCGCATGTGTGTGTGTTTTTAAAAGCAAGCAGGCTGTGTGGCCATTTGTGGATGTAACGCTTCACATCCCCACAAATCCCACTCTCCATCCCCACCACCCAATCAAAACAGACAGCCTTCAGTTGTCCTGAGTGACCAGTAATAGCTGACATATTTTCAGAATAACACTGGGTTGGTGGTGTGAAAATCCGTGTATGGTTCGTTCTTTGGTTTTTTTCTTTTCAAATGTTTAAGAGTATTAAACAATGCTGATATTAGATAAAGGTAACCTGAACCTTTGAATGATAATTTCATCTATGCAGGGAAAAAAACCCATCCAAGGCAATCTAGCTCCACATCTATTACATTGTGAGTTAACTGTGATTAACCATAACTGTTGGAAAGCCGAGCTCAGTTTCTTCATGTGTAACCAGGTCCAATTACTGGAATCTGTTAGACATCTGTCGGTCTAGAAAAGGTTACAGAGTCATTTCTCTGGCTTCAGGACTCCAAAGAAACACGGTGGTAGTCATTTTACACAGACATGCACAAGTAAAAAAAATAAGGATGCCAGTGAAGCCTAATAGACATGGTTGATGTCATAAATCTGCTTTAAGAAGTTAGAAAAAAATCCAAGAATAACATCTAAAGCATCTAAACGTCTAAACCTCACTTCCTTTAGTTAAGGGTAATGTTCATGTTTTAACAGAAAATACTCTGGTCTCACAATTAACCAGAAATCTTGATGAAATCTGACACAGTTTTCTGTGGAGGGAAGTAACGAAAGACGGTCTTTTGAAAAGCGTGTGACTTGTTATATGTGGCATTAAACTAATAAAGCATTTCAGAAAAAAGACACAATAACAACAGTCAAACATGGTGGTGGTAGTTGACCTAAACTGAAATTAGACTAAACTTTCTGTGGCCCATTACATTAAGCACAACCACAACTATTTTATGCATACATATGATATAAGGTTTAAGTACTTTATATAGTTTTATCAGTTTCTGGTTATTAGTGCAGGGCTTGTTGTGAGGTCAAGCGTCTCAGGTCCGACAAGAAAATAAATGTTTTAGCCTTCATGCAAACACTGTCCATCATGAACACACCACCACCATCATCATGCTATGATGACGCTTTTCTTCTGCAGCTACAGGAAAGCCAGTCAAAACTGATGGGAAGATGGACGGACATAAATAAAGGAAGTTTTGGCAAAACGTTTGCAAAATGGTTACAGTCTGTGGTGGAGATTCACCCTCCAGCAGGGTTTTGATCCAAGAACACTCATGTATTGGTTTAGAATGATAGCAGAATTTTTTGTTTTTGTTTTTTTATGAATAATCTGAATACTTTTGAAAACTACCCAAGTTCATCTTGCCTGTGCATAAATGAAACATGGCACCTGTTGGTTCTGACCGTAATGGTTTAACACATAATGCGACAGAGCCTGTGAGAAATGTTCACGCCTGTTTGACTGACAGACATGTCAGTAATGAACATCTATTTGAATACCACTTCCTACTTATGAATCCGTGGTCAACAGTTATTTCTCTTTCCTGCTTTTTTTTCCTTCTTTACAGTAACACACACCCGATTCTTCAGCTGGCGCCCTGGAACATGTTTACACTGTTGTATCATCCTCTCTGCACTTCATTACAAGTAAACAAAGAAAGCCTTCCGCTTTCTGCTGATATCTTCCTCTCTGTGTTTACATGTGGACTGTCACACAAATGAATCCTTCCTGCCCCTCTCATTTCATTTCCCTCTTTGCAGTGCTACTGTTACCAAGAGAAGACAGGGTTCGATTGTTACTGTTTTAGTTCAGAATGACTGACAATATGGTTTTTGAAAAAAAGAAGACCCAGTTGGGTTCGATTCAACACGCACGAGAATGTGTGTGTTGAGTTCAGTTCATATCCCTGACTCGGTGTGGACGAGTGTGTGCATGGTCAGCTCCTTCCGAAGACATTCCCAGCTGTTTCCCAGGTAGCGTTCTCACGCTTCTTGTGCATCTCCTGTTTCTCACGCTGGCTGCTTTAGCTGTAATCTCTACCAATATGAACACACACACACACACACACACACACACACACACGCCCCTGCCCGCACACATACACGCACACGCACACACATGCAGTCTCTGCAGCCATTTACCTGGGCCACACTCACGCAAAATCCACACTCACACACCCCTTTCTGTAACTGATGATAGAGAGGCAGCCACAATAAAGACAGGGTGAAGGAAAAGAATAATACACACAGACACACACAATGGTAGAGAAAATAAATGAAGTGATGTAAAGAGGGAGAAATGGAAAGAATAGGCAGGAGAGGTGGAAAAACAAGAAAGCAGTACAGAGAAGGTACAGGAACAGGATGAGCTCACGTTTGTCCTCTGGCTCCGCCCACTCTGTGTGACTCACACTTCACAGGTGGCTTTGAACGTGTGCTTACAGCTGCAGGTCAACTCAGGGTGTGTCTCTGCCTGTGAACATGTTTTCTCAAGCACAGGTAGAGCTTTTCATTACATCAGTGTTCCAGCAGATTTATTACCAGCCTGCCGGCATCATCAAAGTGACAATCAGAGAGAGCAGCGTGGAGAGAAGCACGGAGAAATGCTTCAACAAACACGTTACCTGTTCTGAGCTACCACTCAGTTTGTTATCTGTGTTTGGATGGAAAACAGGAAACAAACCACTGACGCAATTATTATTATTGTTTTATCAGTAGTTCAATAATGTGCAGAAATTATTAAAATTAAAAGAAGAAAAAATGCTTTTCACCTATGAACAGCCACTGTCTCATCCAAGTCATTGAATTGAGCTGTTTTAATCACTTCTTTGGCCACAGATGTATAAAACAGACCTTTGTGAAAGAATGAGTCAGTGTATTACAAGACTGTATGGGGATAAAATAGTGTCTGGTTTTCCTAACCACGAAATATTCCAGAGTGAACCATGTGGTGGAGTGTGTTGTTTTGCATGGTGTGCATTAACTTTCTGCATAATTGACAGCTGTAGACCTCCATGCTTCATGAGACCTTTTTGCTCACAAACAGAGCAAAGCTTTATGGTTTCTACAACCGACCTGTTACCAAGTAAGCATTGGGCCGTTTGCTTCACCAAACTTTTTACTTTCAGTTTTCCTTTCTAAACACAAAACAAAACCCAAATCCTTAGAGTCATACTATTTCTGAGATGTTCCAGCAGACAATGGACGGACTAAAGATGATACTTGTTCTTGGTCTTTCCTGGAATTCCCCCCAATTTTTCATAATATAAATGCAGGCTGTGTTCAACAGCTTTCAGCATTTTTTATGGTCTAACCACAGTTTTTTATTCCACTCATTTAGTTTTAGTGTCCCTTAGGACACAATGAATAAAACGCAAAGCTACTGCGTGCCAAGCGTTTGGCTAATGGTCTACATCTTCATGACTCACCCCATTGGAGCAAAAATAATTTTACTTGTCAAACTATCTTTTTTTGGAATTTCTCATTTACGAAAACTGACAACAAATGAGAATTTGGTTTTCTGATCATCATTTTGCTTCTGTTGTTCATGCAAGTGTGACTCTTCTCTCATCTCTCTCAGAATGGGAATTTAAACAAAGACAGTAAAAAAGTGAAAATTAGGAGCGAAACTGAAAGAACTTTTCAATAAGGCAACATTAAATATTCCAAGAAAGTCTACCTCTCTTTGTAGAAGTAAAAACAATAAACCTTGTGGGCTAAATAGTTTTGCATAGTACTATAAATCCAGAAAACCTTGAGTTGAGGCTATGATGTCACGGTCTTAAATTTGGAAACTCTGTAGTCTGCTATCCCTTGAAAGCAACCGCACTCAATGAGAACATCACGAATAGCGCAGTACGAGAGGCATTTCTCCGTCTCTTTCCCTCCCTGCTTTAGGCCTCAAAGTGATGGATGTGGTCAGTGGACACGGCACACAACCTGCGGACAGCCACAGGTTCCTTAGAAGGCAACAACATCTGCTTTCTTGGCTGCTGAGTGTCCATGATCTGCTGGTGTGCCTTTCAGCAGTGGGGTTTTCTTTGTGGCCAGCATGGAGAAAGAATAATAGGTTCAGATACACTTTGATGCAGACGTCAGGGAGTTTAAATCAAAAACTAGATTATCATTTTCATATTTTTTCAGATTTTGCCAAAGCAGAGATGGAAGTGCGGTTCAGTTTGGACACTAAACGATTACATCTTCTAACCTCTGTCTTACACCTTTATCACAGCTGACAGAATTTAATATTGGACAGACAATAGACAGATTTAAAGTGTATAAATATTTGGACAAACCTTTGCTTGTATCACCTTAGATACCAAAGAACATTTTGGCATTTTCTTTCCAGAGCAATGGGAAACATTTTGCTCCAGTGAGGACAGTAACTCATCTTGATCTATTCTCTGTCGCTTGTTTACACTGTAACATAAATCAGTATTTGCTGTTCTTTTAACTGACATTGTAGCAATCATGTCTTTACTCTGTGTTTTTATCAGTGGTAGCAAGATTACTGACAAGAGAAATCAAGGAAGCTTCAGATGCTGTAACATTTTCTGATGGTTTTCATTCACATACTGCAAATTCAGGATTATTCTTCCTGGTTGCCTCAAATGGATACCTTTTTTTACATTTTGTGATTAACTGACTGTTGTTGTGTTTTATTAATTTCTCCTAAATAGTTTTCAAAGTGGGAAGTTCAGAAAAGTAAAAGGTAAAGGTAATTTTATTTATATAGCACATTTTCAGCAAAAAGGCAATACAAAGTGTTTTACATAATTTAAAAGGAAATACAAACAAAATAAAACAAAAGAAAGAGCAAACGAAGAAAGATCTAATAATGTTGATCCAAAGTAAATAAACTAAATACTAAATTGGTAGGTAAGTATTAGTAAGTATCATCTGGTCTAATTCCTTTTCTGGGCTGAAAGAAAAGGAGTCTAAAAAGTATTTGCTAAGGTAGTTTTTCTGGGTTCCAAGTTGTAATCCCTGTTCTGGGTTGCTAAATAAGTGGAAGTATGTAAGTAAGTATCCTCTGGACTTCTGGGATGTTAGATAAATATAAGTATTCTCTAGACTTTCTAAGTGTGCTCTAAATTTGTAAAAGTAATGAGTACTCCACAGTTTCTAAGTAATAATAAAAAACTAAATGTTCCTGTTCTGGGAGATTTTTTTCTGGATTCTAAGTTTGTTCTAATTTATTTTCTGGGTTGCAATAATAGGAGTCTTTCTGTATAGTGAGTACTCTACAGTTTCTAAAATATAAGCTAAAGAGTGACTAATAAACTGAGTCTCTGGATTTCCAAGTTTGTTCCAATTCCTTTTCTGGGTTAAAAGTGAGTACTTCACAGTTTCTAACAAAATAAAATAAAAAAAGAGGAAAGGACACATTAGGGCAAATGGCAACATTCAGACAAAACAAAAGGCAAAACAAAGACATAAGTGAAGGCGGTGACATCACAGGGCCATGAAACCATGCTGCTCAGTCCGATAGTTATGTTTTTATCGAGGAACGTCCTTGGAAGAGCTCAGCTCCACAGCTACATGGAAAACAGGAGGGGGTGAGGTGGGAAGGAGCATTATGTTTACATATGTTCAAGGAGATTAGAGATAATTAGAGATAATAATTTAATTAGAGATAATCCCTTCTACGGGAACATGGGGAAAGCCAATTCAGATACACGATGTCTTAGGTCGGGTAGATTGTAAATGTCAATCTTCCCTAAAGTCTCTCCGATACATCTCAGTTCCCAATCATCCAAAATTGGTTTGGTCGTTCCACTGAACCAAAGCAAGCAACTTCTCCAAGATTGATTCCATCTTTTTAGTGAGATTTAGAGTCCTCAGCTGGGCTGCAAGTCTCAGCAAGACTCATATCCAACTTGCATATCTGTCCACACCAACAGTCTGAGTGTTCGCTAGTTCGGCCAAGTCCATCACAAATTTGTTGATAAGCCAGGTATCCGCAAGCTTCAAACAGCAGAAATCCTGTTAACATGAATAAATCCAGGGTGAATCCCGCCGGGTGTTCAGCGCTCTTGTCCTTGCAGGATAAGAGGGTTGAACACCTGGCGGAGAGCCCTCTTGTCCTGCAAGGACAAGTGGGCTCTCCTGTGCAAACTCTTCTTGTCGAGAAAATGTGATCAATTGCATTGAGAGATCGGTTGACCAGATGCATTATTTGTAGATTCGGAAAATCCAAAAATATAAAAAAGACAGGACAAAAACAGAGCAAGCAGGGCAGGCGAGGCAGGGAGGGAGGAGAGGAAAAAAGCGTCCGCCTTCACTGAGCGCAAGAGAGGGAAAAAACAAAACAAAAACATGATCTTCAAGAGAAGCAGATATGTGTTGATCGTTGTGAGTCAGGAAAGGGCTATTTATCTAAACTTGGACATCTGTAAAGTTAGAGGAATGAAAAAAAAACCTTGACAACCAATTCCAGATAGAGTTCCAAGTAAATGTTGCTACTGCACACAGAGGTCATGATGTCAAAGCGTGTCAAAAAAAATCCAAAGCTAGTTGTAGGAAATATACTAAGGGACAACATATTGAGCAGCTTTTTATACCATTTGTCAACCAGTTTGAGAAGCATATGAGAGGAAAACCATTTGCTATCTATGATAATTAACCAGAGTGTAACAGTGTGATTTGGTCAGATGAAATTTAAGTCAAAAGATTTCAGGTGTGTCTGGTGTAACACAAACAATGGATAGGGCCTCCGTTACGTCTGATGAGGGATCTGATACTTTGGGCCCATTTTAAAAGAATGCCCACTCAACACAGAAATTCTTTCCTTGACACAAAATTAAGCATCTTACAAAATTGTCTCAGTCCTCATCCTCAAGATAGTACAAGGTCAAATTCTTATTGGCGAGCATTGTGACAATGGGCATGACACAAACAAAATAAAAGTATAATTTCACTATTTGACTATTAAAGGGTTGTCCATGCCAACTTAGACATGTGATATTGTGATGTATTGCATCATTTTAAAGCACATGCTCCAAAACGTAGCAACACCTGCCGCAAGCACATTGCTCTTTTCGATCTCTGACAGCTCTTTTGCAAATGTCTTCTATAAAACATGCAATTTTACATGCAAAATGCATGTAAAAATAAGATGCATAACATGCATTTTCGATCTTGTGCATCTTATGTAGAATTGACATGTCTTGAAGTTTTCCACATTTTGTCGCATTATGATCACAAGTTCAAAACTGTGAAACGAATGAAAAGCACAATTGATTTTCAATACTCTTCTTACAAATTTAAATCTCCATAGGTAATATTGTAGAGAAATATGGAAACACACTTTTCTGTTTGTCATGCCTGTGGGTCTTTTTATTTTTTATAATCTCAAATGAACTCCTTGTATTTGCCTTTCCAATGTTTACTTTGCAAATGAATGTGGGGAGTTTGTTGATTACACTTTCAAAAGCAGTACAGCAACAGAGCTCTTTCCCTTGCTTAGTAATAATTTTACTGTTGTCTGACTGAACCTGCTGTGTCTTTGTTTTGCGCAAAACTTCAGGTAGAAAAATCTGCTTCTATAAAAAGACATCTTGGAATGTGGTGTTATTCCTCTGCGGAAAATTTCCCGAGCTTTTTTTCCAGGAAATTCTTTAGGGAGACACAAACAAGACAGTTAGTAATGTTGCTCAATAATTAGCTGGAAGAGCACAGGAACACTGTGCAGTGGAATATTGTGTATCTGGCCAATTGAATCAGGGAGAGCTGCCTGTTTTTCTGGCATTTCATACCTACACACCTACATAACCATACATTGCTTTTGTTCCCCTCCCTGTGTTCTTCTGCAGAATCACGACTTCTTGCCTCTCCTTTTATTTCCCAAGTTAATTGATGACCTCAAAGGTTTTTGCTTTCTCCAATCTCTGCATCTCCCCCCATCTACATTTTTCTTTATCTTTGATAATATTCTGAATCCTCTGGGTCTGCATCTTATCTCAGCCGCTCTCCGTATGACGCACAGAGTCGATCAAGGTCGTGCTGTTTCTATGCCACACTGGGACAGCGTCCTCGAAAAGTCAATCTTGAGAAAACTCTACGTTCGTCTTTACAGTTGCTATGTTTGAACTCCACAGAGGGATGGGAGGAGAGACGGAAAAAGAGAGGAGTGAAGGACAATTGTCCCATTATTTTTATTTACACACTCATTTATTTCACCTCTGGTCACAAAAAGAAAAAAAAACGTATTTAACCAGTGATGACCTTTATAAAAGGTCTGAGAGGCTCTTCCACAAAGCTGCTCGCTCAGGTGTTGAACAGGATTTGGTGGATGGGCACAAGGCAAGTAGGGGGATGGGTTTCTCATTTGGGAATTACCACCCTATCCGCTGAATGATGGAGACTGGTAGTGGTAGGGGGAAATAAATAAATAATTAGGGAAACACACAAGTGAACTACACAAGGCCTCTTGTTTTCAAGGCAAAGAGATAGCAGAGCCCAAGCATTCACTTAACAGAGGTGTGGATTCATTTCCCCCCACTTCACTATTAATTTCATTGGCAACAATGCCAGAATGAGACTCAAGGCACAAAAGATTCCCTTGTTTGGCTTCTCCAATATCTGTGTAATGAAAGCTGTTTTCCATCATTGAAATCACACAGCAGGTTTGGTGAGAACCCCTGAGACACTGACACTCTCTGGAACTGGGCCATCGGTTTCCTTCAATCACCTCAGTGTGGAAGGCTGTGGAGCTGACAGCCTTCTATGGCCGAATGATACCAATCCCCTCCCCGACCCCCCGAGTGCCAATAAACAAACACAGAGCCTCCCCTGGGGTCCCCCAGGTGGTCTCAGTCAACACACTGAATGAAGCATCACTCAATGAAGGATCAAAAGAAAGGCCATCCACTCATTCCTCATCCTATCCCCCCATCCTACCCTCCTCAGCCAGCCTCACACACTCTTTGATTCACCTAGATTCAGTTTATAGCACCATCTTGGCTGTTTCTGGTATTTCCAGAGTTTCTGACATTCTGATGAGACACAGAGGAGTGGTTCCCAAACCTGGCCCTCAAGTCCCCCTGCTCTGCATGTTTTAGGTCTCTCCTTGCTTTCAAACACCTGCCTTAAATCAACTCTGCAGAAGCATTAAGAATTACAAAAAGGCACAAATACTGACCAGGTGGCCATGTTGTTATTTCGATCATGAGTTTCTAATTTCCCACATTCTGAGACGCCCTCATCCAGTGCCACCCCTTTGCCTCTTAATCCAGGCTGTGTACAGGCAGTGACTTCAGCTGGAGAAAACCACATGCTTTGTCATATTTTGATCTGCTGCTGACAAATCTTTGGTCAAACTTAAGCATTTTCACATCTTTATGGTGTGTAATTGACTTTGTGATTATGACTTCAATGCAATATGACTGCAACTTCAAAATGATCCATTGGAAATGTCTTTTTCGCACAGCTTTCAAGGGAATATTAAAAAGTGCTTTGGTTAATCTAGAAAAAAATCGTCATATTTCAAGTTGGAAAAAAATATATAGTTTTTTTTTACTTTTAAACTCAGTTTTATTACAATCTTAAGGCAGTGGGAAAGTTACAAATATATTTTATTTATTGAATTTATTCAAAGTTGTTCAGCTTGGTTGAGATTACGTCTCTGTGTAGCACGGTAAGGCTCTTCCACGTGAAATTTTCTCTTTCTTAAGAGGCTATTCTTTGGACAAAGTTGCAAGCATAAAATTATCCAAAATGCTTTCGTGATCCTGATGAAGTATTAGTAGTTATTTTGATTGGAATCAAGAGCCTCAGATTCAATCGATCTATTCCAAAAACTAGAATTTCATACTTTTAGTCATAAAAATCCTTCTAATTGATCAATTAGATAAATGGTAAGAAATACATGGTAAAAAAAAGATGCAAACAAAAACAGAGTTGTATTTCTAAAAGTGTAGGAAAGGTACATTCCCCTTATTGCTCCAATAAGGCGAGTCTGTGTTTACTACAGCGAGACGCTATAACATTCCACCGTCCTATAGGCTGCGGCAAACCACAACTTCTGGGAAGCAACTTTATACTGAATTTCTTGGAGGACTGGGCAGTCTCTCAGAAATCTGGAAAGAGAGCTGTAGCCACTTTGCAAACTGTTAAATGTATTCCAACTTTTTAAAATCTATTTGCTTGTGTCCCTTTAAGAATTGAGAAATGCATTATTCTGCTGTTCTGTGTTTTTGAGGCATAATTCAAGAATTTGTCTAGATCTTCCAACTATAAACACAAATCACTGAAGTGATCTCAGTGGTTGCTATGTTAGTTCACCTGGAAAGTTTGGAGAAAACTTTTAGGAAAACATTTCAATAGAGAGAACTGCAGGGAAGACTTATTTGCAACATCTAGCATAATCCCTTTCTCAGTATGCTTACGCTAAGAACCTTGTTGATATCCACACATTTCCTCAACTACAAGGTTTAGCAGTCTGAATTGGAGTGTAGTGCCAATTTTTCATATTTTTAGAGAGCTTTAATCACTCATATGAGGCTGGTTGTACAAAATCACAGCATCAATGTGTGTCTTACTTATCTGTACATCTAACAAATCCCATAAAATAAATTAACTGTAGCTTTTATAAATAAAATTTTACTTTTTGAGCTGATTTTGTAGGACCTTTAAATTAGCTATTTATGATTTCTAATTTCCCTGTGGGAATAAACATGATTTTACACTTACAGACCCATTTCTCTTTAAAATGGGAAATACCAGAGAACATACCATTGAAATGAGACAATCAAAAAGTTAGAAAAAACATAAACTGTGAAAAACTAAGCTGGACAAGGACCTATTGTTTTATCTTAACACCAGACCCGGCGACAAGAATGTAAAAGAAATCAAAATCACTGATTGTCTATAACAACCTCTAAGCACTGACTGTGAACCGAATTTGTTATTTGGAAGAACAAGAAAAAGCTTTTCCTCTCCTATCATCAAATACTAAATGCATGGCATTAAATAAAGCTAAAGGAATCTCCACAAAAACAAACAAACAAACAAACAAAAAAAACATTTGCTTTGGTTAGATGCCAGGCAAAAACCAAAAGAAATTAATTGGGAAAATGATCTCAAGCCCACTGTTAGATATAGTGGGTCAATAAATCTGGTGATTTCTATGAGAAAGCAACAAAAAACAAACAAAAAAAAAACTGGCAAATAAAATATAAATTCAACATTCACTCTAATCTGTCTTCAGGAGTGAATGTGTCTGAAGGTTTGCGACATTATACGCCTATATTAGAGTAACAAGTGTTTCTATGCATTATAAATTGAGACGTTTGGTCTAACATTTGAGTGTAGCTATTAAAGCTCGTTTCAAGCCAGACTTTGCGAAGCAGAGGGGCATCCAGCATGCACAACTACAGAGCACAAAGTGGGAAAATGACAGGAGTAATGCTTAGATGGGCAATCCAAAGACACAGAGGGAGTTATGTAAGGCCTGGCAGTGGTCTGAGAGCGGAGCATCACGACAGCAGTAATGAAAGCCAGAGACCGACTGAAAGACAGAGCAGGCCAGTGGAAAACAGTGAGCCGTCAATGACAACTCCAAGTACTCAGAGCTCCCTACCCCCCTCAGTTTACGCTCAAACAGTAATGGATTGTTATCCTCCAAGTGCGCGTTTCCCCCCAGCTTCTCTTTAAGTTGCCTCACTTGATTTCTCTCTCCTCTCCTCTCGCCGGTTCTGGTCTTTCTCCTTGAGCTTGATAGCACGGTCGTTTTTTCAGCCTTTGAGCGGTAGCAGAGCAACAACACATTCCTGTCCGCATTCCAGCCTCAGGGAAAAACAGTGTCCGGAACATAATAAAAGGCCGAGCACGTCATTTGTTTTTAAACCCACTTGCTGGCTGGAACAAAGCTGTGCTGAGGGCAGGATTGGGCAAATGTGTTTCTGCGAAAGAGACAGTGGAAGGGGATGTGTTTTCAGCTTATGAGACTCTGTGCCATGTGTGTTGTACGTAGTTTTTTGTTTTTTTTCTCCTGTGGCAATAGTATTGGGGTGTCTCCATACACCTTCATAACCTGAAGGTAAAAACTGTCTTTTTAGTGCTATACATTTTTTTTCACCTTGTAATAATTTTTATTTTTTGTACCATTTTCACAATGCACCACCCGTGACTATTTGAACCTGTTGCACTTTCAGCTATCACACTCATGCACATAAAATCAGTCTCACACAATTTAATTGCCTCTGGATAAATAGTAAAAAAAGAGGGCTTGGTATTTTGGTTATCTGAAAATTGGCATGCTACATGTTTGTTGTTGTGGTGTGTGGCCTTTCATGTGTCCATGTGCAAACACTCACTAAAGCCCTGATAATTATCCATACAAACAACAGTCTCTGACAGCAGTGGCAGGTTGAAGGTCAGGGCAGTTTGAATGTTTTAGTGTTTCAGCCCTGATGTATCCTTGCTCAGAGAGCCTCTCAACCTCCTACCCTGTCTACCCACTTGCTATTTAGGAGCCTCTATGATTTATGTCAGGCATCCCCCACTGTTTGGGTGTTTTAAATTCAACAACTTCATATTTCCCAAATCTAATCTCAAACTAATTTCTGACAGGAGGCACATTTCTAAAGACATTTTTGGCAATTAAAAATATACTTTTGGATTCATACCAGAGGTTAATTTCTTTCTTTGTTGTTGATACTGCCTGGTTTCTTGAGGCTGAAATTGCAGTTGAGGTCAGGCTGCAGCTTTACGGTCAGGTCCAATATTTAGATATCGTGAAGATGTTTTTCATTGGAAATGTGAGATGGATATTTTTTATGTTTTCCAAAAATGTAAAAAAACACACACTTTGCTCAGTCTCTATTATTGTTGAATCATGAACTCTGACCTTACCTTTATTTTGTCACCCTTTCCAGACTGATAGATGATTTTCCCTCAGTTATTGAGTTTCTTTATTTAAGGACGTGATTTATTATGTTTTTAATGTAATTTCTCCTCTTGGTTTTGCTTGAATACATTGTTTCCCTTAAAAAATTAGGTTTTATTTAAAAACTACATTTTGTATTTACATTCTATGATATGCATATCTAATATTGAAATTTGTTTGATCATCTGAAATATCTAGATGCAACACAAAAGTAAAACCAGAAGAAAGATATAAACTGCAAATGAATTAGCATGTGAGCTGCAAGGAACTCAACCTGTCATCAGTCAATATCCAATGGGCAATAATACATACCAACAATCCAAAACTTTAACTTCTATAAGTCAGTTTATATTTGTGTTGGTTTCTATCTGATTAGTTTTTGATTCATAATGAGCCAAACAGAATACAACAGTTGTAAAAAAGGAATAGAAAAACAGAAACGGACATTCTCCAGCAGCAACTACACAGGTTCCCTATATGAGCATAATGTTCTTGATGGGGTATATTTCATCTTGATTAGGCAATGATTTACAACTACAACAATGACTTGTAGCATTAGGCCAAACCAAGGTCAAGGAGGAAGTAGTGTTTTGACTAACGGCTAAGCATTACACTACTGACCCCATCTTGTTCTCGCCACTCCTGTCAGCCCTTCAGGAAGCTAATAACCTCCTTCCTTTATTTGACACGGAGCGTGGCGGCCAGTAGCAGGGCCTGACGTGGGAAGGATGCAGGAGCACGAGACTTGGTGCGCGTGCAAGTCCAAGGACAATGATTATTCAGCCATAACGGAAGTCATAAAGACTTACGCTGATCGCTATCGGTGTCGACAGAGGGAGTGGAGAGATAAAACAGCCGGAGGGTAAATACGCAAAACTAGACCAGCGTCGTAGCGACACCTAAACACAGCTGCTGCGTACGAGGCCGAGAGATTCCTCACAATATTTCCAAATCTCATTAAATGTCAGTTGGTGTAAGTTTCCTATAGTTTCAAGGCAATTTAAATGAATAGTTTAGAGCTGCGGAGCGATTGTTCAACAGTACAAGACAAACAGGTTTTTAAAAAAACATATTTTTGTTGTGGATTGTTGCAGAGGAGTTGGCATCTCTTTGGCAGATAATGCCATGCGTTGCGCCGTAATTCGATTTGACAAATCACCTGAGCTCAACCTTGTTTAGCACCAATTTCAAGTCTGCACAAGCTGTAACAGGAAAGTTACACAATTATCCAAAGATAAGTTGGGTTTTTCTTTTAATCTAAATAAGCAGCAAGGCACAATCTTATCCAACCATTTGTTGCTGCAGTGAATAAATAATAATACTGAACGCCCAATCAGTAGCTGCAAAAAATATTCAGAAAATAAAGACACTAAAAATAAAACAGGCATAATGATAAAATGTATCTTTTTAGATTTTAAAACTGTAAATAACTTACTGAGTAAGTTATCTTTCTTCCACAAATATTTACCTACTCTTTTCTAATTCTATCAATTAGAATACAGCAGAGAATCGTGGTCTCACATCGAAGGTTTTTGAACCTTAAAGATTGATCCTCAGCTCATTGTGGAACATAACGTAAGTTGACTGCGTGTTTGGTTCATTGTCCACCATGATTAGCCAGGGAATCATTTTTATACAGAGATGCTCTTTACGTCAGTAAAGTTGAGTATCTGAGTGAAACAGCCTAATAGTCACTAAGAGATTTATGTAATAGAATGCATTAAAAAGTCAAAGTGTAACAACCCTCCAATAAACCAACACTTCCTGCGACCTGCTTTTAAATGACCCTGCATTACTCCATGGCTCTGTTATGACATAAGGGACCAATAAATTTAGCCATTAATGACCATTGCTTGCGATGCTCTGTCTCTCATGAAAGAAGAGGCTGACACTTCCAATAAAATTCCCAAGCCAACACCCAAACATGTTCTTGACTGGGTTGTATCCTGGGAACTGTAAAAAATATATATATATATCAAAATGTTTGAGTATTTTCACATTTTGACATGTTAAATCTACAAACTTCACTGTGTTATTTTCATTTTATGTGACTGACCAACAGTGGCATGTGGTGTGGTGTTGCTATGCTGTGTTCTGTTTCATTGTTCTGGAAACCGACATGCAGAGAGTTGAATATTATTAACATGTGCCAAACACAGTGCCCTGTTTTTCCCACTCAAACACTCGACCCCCAAAATGTCTGAAGATGCCACTGCTGAAAGTCATGGCTCAGTACACGATTGGTCCAATCAAAAGAAACTTTCTTGCTATTTGATTATGTAACACGTCCTAACATTTTGAAAAGATGCCAGAGATCCATTTTATATTTGTCAGTTATTAAAATGATCATACAACAATAAACCCAATGGTAATTGATGTTATTGGGGATTTCTTTCAAAGAAACTGATTTTTTTTTCCATTTTATACTGAAAATGTATGTTTACATTCTGAGGATGCATTGAAAGTTGCAAGCTGCTGGATTTTCTTTGTAACAGTGATGTTTATGTTTGGCCTGACTTTGTTTTAGGTGAGTAATTACATCAGAGAGGAGCAGAAGCAGTGACAGTCACTGTAGATTAATATAAAATCGTAATGCTACCAAAAAGCGGACTTTAGTAATAGCTAAAAATCATTTTTCACTTTGTTTTACTGGAACGCAAGGTTTTATATTTTAGTATCTTAATGTTGCAAAGAAATATAATCAAGTTTGGGTTTATGGTGTCAAAATGTGAAAACATGCTATAATTTGTTTTGGTTGTAGGCAGTTTCATTGTTTTTCTAATTAACCTGAGCAGATAAGTAAAAAAATAATAATTCTGCATAAAATTACATTTTATTTAGAGAATTGCAGAAAACAATTCTTTCTTTTATCTGCTTCAAATTCGTCTCAATGCGTCAAACCCTTGTGGTGGTCTTAACGCTGTAATCCACACCTGGGGCGGTGCCAGCAAAGTCTGCAGACACCTGCGTCAGACTGAAAAAAAGAAAAACAAGAATGCAAAAGACAGAAGTGGCCCCATCCCCCAGTCACCCCGGCGTTTGGCTCCCTCGCTGTTCGTCTGCACTTTGCACACACACTCTCACAGACTGGGTTTTCAATGTGTCATGTGACTTCCTTCCTGTTGTTCCGACCTTGGGGTCACTCTGCCTCAGGGTCAGTATGCATCCCCACCCCCACTTGACAACATCTCCTTTGTTTATTAAAGAAAATGTTGAAAATCTCAGTCATTTCTGCTCTTTCTGTCTCCGGCGCTCAGTCCCACACAAACACGTGCAGACAATGAAGCACATGTTGGCACAAAACTCTGGAAGCGCAGAGTGGAGAGACAGAGGAGACAGGGTGGGCCTCTGCTGAATGTGGTTGAACTTTAGAGGAACTCATTGACCGTGGTCTCCCTTTATGGTGCACGACTCTGGCTGACCTTTTTGTCTGCGGAGCATTGCAGACTGTGGGGGGCTGGGAGCTCACCTCTTGTTATGTCTGCCTCAAAAACAAATGTGTTTTGGGTTCAGATATCAATGGATGGGAACTAGTAGCTACATCTGCCAGGCTTTTTTTTTTAGATATTATTTATTTTTGAACAAAATTGTGTGAAATTATAAAGAAAAAACAAAATAAGAATAAATAACAGACACACATGCGTGTAAACACATACATAAGAAAACAAAACGATGTTTTGTGAATCCTCAGTCATTTTAGCTGCTTTTTTCAAAAAGACGTGAGAAGTTTAAACTTTTCCAATTCCTACTATTTATACTACTTGTTGTTCTTTGTTCAAAATATATATTATATCAATATTTCAAATAATACATAGATAGACTTGTTAATAAAGGGCAATTGCCAAACTATACCCATGTGCAGGCTATAGTTTTAAAGCAGAGCAGAAAACTCATGTTATTGTTCACAATTCTTTCTGCTGTTCGCTAGTTGACGTGGTTGAGCCGGGAATTCAGAGTTCAATGAGAGAAATCCCAGATGGAGCACTGAGGGGAGATGAGAATCGAGTGGAACTGAACAGGAAGGCAATCGTCAGGTTATTCTTGCGTACTTTATATGAGGTGTCCAGTAAATTTTGTTGTCCTGGATGGCAGAAAAAAAATCCAGGACATTAGTTCTTCATTAGATTTTTTTTCTTATTCAAAGATTTTTCTTGTTGTTGGGATAATTTTTAAAAGTTTTTTTTGTCCCAACAATACATTTCAAGGCCATCAGGAACCTAAAGATCCTTGAATTCCCTCTGTTTCATGAGGTAATCACCTGAAATAAAAATTGTCTCTTATCTTTTTCTCAAAGAAAGTTATTTTTTTCTCTGAAAAACATTTGTAATATTTCTTAAATAATTAATTTGTTGTCAAACTGCAGATTTATTTATTTATTGGCATCTGTACAGATAAAGTGACATGCTTTAGAAAACAAAAATCTAGAAATCTGAAAAGGGCAGAATTTAATCATATTTAGGATTGTTGTTCCTCACAGTCAGAAAACACTGATTGTTAGATTAATTGGTTACTCCAGAGTGCCCTTTACAAGTGTGTGTGTGAGTGTGTGTGACAGCGTGTGTGTGTCCTTGTGTCATCCATGAATAAATGTTGAGTTTGTCCAGGGTGTCACCCACTGTAGAGAGATGCCTCTTATGTAGATCTCCTACATCTGCAAGAAATCTACTTCATTCACATCTTCTGAACAAATTTTACTATTTCCTTTTCTCACTATTGAGGTGAGGCAAAGGCATTTTCTCAGTGCTGCTAGCAGCTCTGGAGAACACAAAATGTTAGGCAACCCAAATTGAACGTGCCTGCAGCTGCATAACGGCCTGTTCCCTATCTGGGTACGGCGAGACCCCTGGCACTGTGTCAGATATAAGTGTGAGTGCTTCTCAACACCTTATCCAAGGTGCAAGGTGACCTACAAATTTCATGTCAGCCATTTGTGGAAAGAAGAGAGTTCAGTCTTGTGCCTTCTAATAAAACCATCAAGACAAAGCCATCAAGAAACACAAAGCTCTGATAAATGAAGCACAGGAGAAGCGAAGAGAATAAAATCCATAGATGTTCACAAGTCTTTTCGTCACGAGTTAAAGTCAAATTTCAAGTATTTCAAGAGCAAGTAAAATCCAAGTTGCATGTTTTTGAGTCGTATGTCCAAGTCAAGTCTCAAGTCTATGATGTTTCAGGTCTTCAAATTGTCCACTGCTTTATCAGGCTAATTTATATACAACGTTTTGAGAGTTTTCTTCAAATCACTCTGTAGGAAGATTTATAATGTTGTTAATGTTCCAGATTTATGTATATTTCACAACCTTGCTCCTCCTTATCGGTCTGACCTTCTGAAATTCCAGTTCCCTTCATTATTCTTCTTCCATCCACCTCTGTGTGCCTCTTGTCTGTCTCAGCACCATGGAGAAAAGAGTCTTACTCTGCTCCCAAACTCTGGGACGCTTTTCTCCCCAACCTCCATAATATTGACTCTCTTAATTCTGACCTTCAAAGCACAGCTCAAAACTCATCTGTTCAAATTAGCCTTCTCACTTTAACCGTGTAGTTATTTTGTGGTTTTGTGTCTTGTAGCCATTTCTTTACTGTTTTATTTGTGTTTCTAATCTCGTAAATTGGCCTTGGGTGTTTTGAAAGGCACTGTCAAATAAAATGCATTATTATTAATAAATTTAAAACCTTTGTCGTCCAGTCTAAATAGTGAAGTTGTTCTAAGCTATGAGGTAAAGATGGTGAGCAGTGACATAAGTACATGAGCAAATAAGGAGTTTCTAAATGAACAAATTTTGTTGCTTGCAGAAAAGAAGTAGTTATCAGAAGTCTTATTTTGAAACAACCTAATGTCTTTTATTGCAGTTTGAGTTGGAGAAGTATGTGGTTAATAGATAAAAAGGCATAAAATCATATTAATTTGCATTGACAATTGCAGTTTGAATTTAAGGTGTATTAATAGTCTTGCCATGTTTGCAAATATACATCGTTCATTCGGCATTGATACATTTCGTGATAAAATTTGATTCAAATCCATGATAATAATTTTGCCTAAAAGATAAATTTTCCATCAACTAAACATATTTCAAAGCATAAATCAGTCATAAGTCAGAAAATCTCTTAAATCCAAACAAGGATTGATGTACTTCCCTTTTTTGTCCTTTGTAAACTAAACATCACAAAAATTTTTGCGTAATTTCTTTCTCTCCATGAAGACAGGTACAAGATATTTTTAGATGTGAGTTGATGGGACTGTTTCCCCAGTAACACCTTTGCCCACTATTCAAATAATTTAACAATTTCATGTCGTTGGAAAAGAGTCACTTCAATATTCTTCCATTTTGTGCATTTACTGAGGTGTGGAAGTCATCACCAAACACCAACTGTGATGTTTCAACTGTCTCTCAGATCTATTCACACATATTCCTCAATGCAGCATCTTATAAATATTTATAATGTCTCTTTATCACTAGTTACAGCCTCCAAGTGGGATAGTAATGGCTATAAAGTTCAACAGTATATGCAAAGTGGAGCCTCAAATCCCCACCTCTAGTCGACGACATTATTTGTGATACATCCAGTCGAATTTAGTATTTCAATTAAACAGGAAATCCATCAGTTTTTTGTGCTCATTTCCAATGTACTTTGCCAAAAAAGAATAGGAATCACGATGCAATTAAACATCAGATGATAGAGGAGTGTGTGCAGTCTGAGTGAATCTGTTATTCTGTTGGACAGAGAACTGCTTTGTGATACACTCCCTGTTGAATAAAACACAGATCCAGAAAAAGGGTTATCATTAGGGATGGTCCACTCCCACTGCTTCGAGTTACTAGAACCATCAACTGGGAAAAGTCAACCTGGATGGAGGCCAGTACAGAATATACCTCAGAAGTATGGGGAGTGAACAGATGAAGGTATAAACGACTAAAGGAAATAACATAACAGATGCTATCACCTATTGCATCATGTCATTAATATGACATGGTGTGTAAAGATATGCTGCTAAGTTAGCACAGAGAGCACAGTGTACCCAGATATAACACCCTGACATAAACACATGCCGCTTTTCAAATCCTTGGTTTTATTTGTTGTATTTTTATCAAGCTCTGTTCATTTTCCAGGTCCTTAGTTATGTTCCTCTAATCTTACGCATGCCCATGGGGGAGCTGGACAAATACTTGGAGCCTGTCCTGGAGTCACCTCTAATTGAAAGGGCAATCTTGGGGGTCTGCTGAGTCTTTCATTGGGCCAACATGGTGACCAACAGAGAGGAACACATGCCTAACTTCATTCAGAAGGAGGAAGAACCCAGAGTACCCAGAGAAACCTGCACATACATGGGCGGCATGTAAAAAATCTTCTAAGGACGCCACCAATCCCTTAAAGCAGCATTACACTGCCGCAAAAAAAGGAAACAGAACGAAACAATGATGTCCAGAAAAAATGTCATCATTTAGAGTGTCTTTACCAAATCTCCCCCTCCACCAAGGAATTAATGCCTGTTTTTATTATCTAGTGTTGGCTAAAGGCTACATTTACCAGAGGACCCAGGGTGGACTCGCTGTTTTTCCACGAGGGCACAGAATAAAAAAGCAAGGCGATATTTCATTGTTAAATCTAAAAGAGCAACACCTTATTTTTTATTCCATTATGTAAGTAAAACTTTGAAGCTGGTTTTACAAGGAGCCAATTAGTTACGGCTTTTGTCCCAACAAACATCACAACCGAGTTCCTAATATATCTTCACTACAAGATCCTTAATGGGGTCAGGGGACAGTTTTAAAAGGGCTCTGGCCCCCATCAGCCCCTGTTTATGACCCCCATGTCTGGAGCTCCTTCTTTTCACCTTTTTGAATTGTGTGTAAATATGCAGAGGAAATAGTCATAGACTTCTACATGCTGCTGAAATCTAAGAGTTAATCATCAGTAAATCAAATCCCCCTATAGAAAAGCTAATCTTGTCCATCTGTTTCTTTCTAAAGACTGGAAGATTTTAGTCATTTCTTGATTTCTATGTGCCTGTAGCACATCCACTGTATTACAGAAAACTTCATTTATGGACCAAGTATGTTTAAATTTCATAATTGGAAATATATTAACTGAGAAAAACATCTATGTTTTTATCCCGGTTTGGAAACATTCACATGTACATTGTACATAGTCACAGTGCCAAGTTCCATATTTGCATTTGAGCAATTTCAGATCCTAATGTGTTACAGTCTTGACAGATTGTAAATGCAGATGGCCGGTAGCTGACTTAACACTAAATGATTATGGTCCAGTTGAACTGCTCAGCAGCTCTTCTTTCAGCTGTAAAGTGAAGATAGCCATGGTAATTAAATTACTTTCATCTCTTAAGTAGGGCAATTACAAGATTTAATTGGTTGGCAAATGGTTGATTAGCTAGTTAACTAAAGCTTGATTAAAAAGTGTCACGGTAATATGCGGTGCTGATGGTCAGTTTCAAGTTGGGGGGTTTGGGATGGTCCGCTGGATGTTTGCGGGGCTCTCAGCTCTATTTGTGTCGAAACAAATGACTATAGGATCCAAGGAGAATTATGGGGCGTTTACCTTCCTGCATTTCTCATTGTGTCTCCCTTGGACACAAAGTGTATAAATGTGTGGTGTTGAGGGATTTTCTCAAATCTTTCATTTTACCACTGACAGCAGAGACAAATGAGCGGGTAAAAGCTTGGCCGCCACATAAAGAAAAGACCCCTGGGACAGAGCGGAGAAACATCTGACATTTTCCCTTCGAACCCGGATCTACGAGCTTATTGTTCATATCAGACGTTTTCACCGCGTGTATTTCTTCTGAAAATTGGGAGAAAGCGTGGATAATGTCAAGTCAAACTATACATTTAATAATTGTTGATATTTTTGTTCAAACTGAAGCAAAACGAGTTAATGAGAAATGATGAAGCACACATTACTGCACAAGACTTGCCAGCATTCAAATGGAAACAATCGTGAGTTTGTTGGCATCATTTCAGAAGGATCCGTCTTCATATAACTTATGTGACGAATTAAGCTCCCGCTGTAAAATCTAAACCATTATGGCGCCAATTAAGAAAAAAAATGAATCGAGTTCCAGATTATTTGTTGTCTTTTGAGCCTCTTTGTGCATTTTAATTCCTGCGTCGCAGAGAAGAGTGTCGCAGTCCGACATTGTCAGCACAGCAGCGCTGCTTTAATTGCAACGTTAATTAGCTTCATTACAGTATCAGACAGTGTCTGCTGACTGCTGGCTGAAAGGCTCGCAAAAGGAAGATGATTCAGCTCCTGCAGTCTGGATCTACAGAGGGTGGAGGAGATACGATTCACTTTCTGCCACTGATCTGCTGTCATTAATTCTCGGCCTTGTTTTGATGTCTTGAAAGAGCGGGAGCATCAGATCCCGGCGAGTTCGCGTAGGAGAGTTAACCGGAAGTGAGTTTAAAAAGCGGGAAGCGATGAAGAAAAAAAAATGAACATGACGGGTGTTTTTGACAATTCCACAACAGAAAATCCTTGCCTTTGGTTTAATGAGAAAGAAATCTGAGTTTATGTCGCTTTGGAAATTAAGTGTTGCTGAGAAGGGATCCCGTCTTTACCTCTTTCTGTGTGGGAAAAATGGAAAACAGAGGAGGGATTTCATGGTGGCAGGACTTGATGTTTTACAAAATGTGTGTCATGTCTTCATGTTTAGACCCACGTGAAAAAAGGTTTTAGAAATGCCAAACATTAAACCGCATGCTAGGAGCTTTGGTGGGACGATGCAAAACTCCACACCGGAAGGATTCAGGCGGGATTTGGACTGGAGAAATTCTCGCTGCAGGATAATTGTGACTGTCATCCAAAGCAGAATAACATAAAAAGTAACACTAATTAGAGCTGAGCTGTGGCAGGCTTTAATTTTTAGGACATTTTCTCTACTATTTAAACAAGAATACATCTTTTCAGGTTGTGATTCATATTTCTTATCATATTATACGTTGTGAAAACAGTTTTAGGGGCTGTGAGAGTTGAAGAGCAACCCTGTCTGAGTTTTTTCTTTTGCTCCAGTGTGGCAGAGTCTGAACCGACGTGATGGATGTGTCTGGGGAAGCTGACCTAAAAGTCGTTAATTGAAAATTGAAGCAGTGCTGAGATGATATTGATTTTTCACACTTACAGCGAGCGGCGAAAGGAGGTCTGTGCCACTACCAGAAATGGATGAAGAGGTGAATGCGAGAACAGCAACAGGGTCAGAGAGGAATAGTCAAAACTAGTCTCTTCAAAGCGAAGAGAGGTGAGGGCGACTGTCATGACGGACATTATTGCTCCTTTAGCAGCTTGTTGCTCAAATAACCTGTTCTTATATTAAAATGCCTCTAAAATCCGTGAATGCTCACAGCTTAGGGAACAGCCCTTCAGATGTGTCTTTTTCCTCTCTGCATTGATCAGTCTGGAGCAAGCTAGTCCCCTCGGCTGTTTGCAAGTCAACACAAACCAACCAACCCTCCAACCGGTGCTGAGGGAATCAATAGAGGTAGAAATCCTGTTTACACGTGTGTTTTACGATCTCCTTATGCGTTTCGCACACAGGGTCTCTCTCAGTCTTCAAATATTCGCTCTCAATCATTTTTTTCCTGCTCATTTCAAACACAAGCACATGGACTCATGGACAAACAGGACCATGTGTGACTCCCTCTGGACTGGCGGCCTCAGAAACAAAACAAGCACATGTGATCAATACTTTGCCTCTTCCTTTTGATTGTGTAAGCCACAGACAGCAGTTCCCCCCTCTTCAGCACTTGCTCTCTCTCACACACACGCACACACACACACACACACACACACACACACACGCACACATTCTCACCTCCTGGCAGGTCAGCATTTCTTGGGAAGAACAACAACCTGGTTCCCCTCAGGAAGAAGTGATAGAAAGGTTGATGTAAATGTTCTCTGGAGTCATAGTTTATTTAAACCTTGGATGATTTACTTTCAGAGTTAGGGAGAGTAGCAAGAAATAAATGTGTATTCAAGTAAGAGTAGCACTATGGTTCAATGTGTTATTCTCAAATAGAAGTAAAAAAATCATCAAACTTAATCACTCATATGAAATAATTTTAAAAAAACAATCAAACTGCAAAATCAGCAGCTTCTAACATTCAGACTGACCTTCATAAACAATTCACACCAGGCTGAAGCCACAGCAAACATCCGGCAAATTAAAATACCGTAAAATACCAGTTTTAAACAAATCGCTTTAGAGAACAGACCAAATTACAAATTCTCCTCTCATCAGGATTTTCAGCTGTCAATTAGTTGGCAAAAATGGAACCAAGCCATTATTTCAAACAAATAAGACAAACAAACAAAACAAACACAAAAAATCAAATGCGACTCAAGGAAAATTGAACATTTGAAGATCAGCGCGATCTCACTATACTGGACAGAAACATTAAAATCCGACAAACAGCTGTGATTGTTGTAGATTGTTTAATGTCTACCACAGCGCCTCTGCTACAGTTCTACAGTATAAACATTTTTAATAAAATACACTATTGTCCCAGAGAGAATGGTGGTTTTTGGTGGTTCAGAAAAAAAAAACTAAGGAAAATGTAAACAAATGACAGGAATGTTATCCGTGTTTGATTCAGGGCTTACTTGTGCATTCTCAGCTCCTTCATTCCACATGACCTTGTATCGCTCTTTAGCGTTTTTCCTCTAATGGTGAATCTTTTAAACCCTGAAGAAATGATGAAATGGCCGTGTTGACATTTCAGCAATATGGGATGAGTCAACATGGATTCTTCTGCAGAGAAATAGAGAAACAATCAAATGCAAGAAAAAATTGCTAGTTTTTCCTCCCATGACAACACTAAAATAAAATATGAGAAAAACAAAGCAAATGGAAAAATGAGCTCCTAATGGCCTAATGCAATTATCTAATGTCATTACGTTAACTAGGATATCTAAATGTTAGAAAATATTTCTTAAACATTTCAGAAAACATATCAATAAACATTAGCATAAGGAAAAACACAACAGGAATCTAATCCTTATTAAATCTCAACGTTTGATTTCATAAAGAACCATGTAGCCACTGTGGATTTATGCATAAATCTAGAGCTTCAGATATAGAGCTGAAAGCCTAAAAAGTTAAAGGAAAACAATCAATGTGCTACAGCAGGCTATTTAAAGTATTTTATTGTTGGAAACCAGTTGGGATTCAGATAAAACTGCACAAGTAGATTATAGTTTTAAAGTTAAAACAGTCTCACTTTTAAGAGAAGAGTTCTTTATGTTTCACCATTACTGTTCTATAAATTACCGCATAGCAGAACAATGCAGAATATTTTAACATTTTCATTCATCTATTGGTAAATGGAGAATACGGAGACCCTGTTTACAAAAAGCAACGCTATAGTGGGAAATTTGCATACATAGAGATGTGTCAAGCTCACACGCATAAATACATGTGTAATTACAGAATCTACATAATGAAATTAAAATCCCAAACAAAAAAAGGCAAATAAGGGAGGAGAGGAATCATTACCTCAGTGATTGTAGTAATTATACTGGATTTCTGCTCAACCACATCAATTAACGTGAGCCTAATTGATCTAAAACCTCTGAAAAACGCTATTTTCCTTCAGTCATGTACAACATAATAACTTTTGACAAACTTGTTTTTCGCAGCTGGAGCAGAAAACCTTTAAAGCCTGTCATGATTTATGAAAAAAATTCAGACTGTTTTACTCATCTATTGTTATTAAGAAACAAATGATTTTTTTTCCTACAGAGATATAGGTTAGGTGTAGTTGTTCCAATATTGCCAATATTGGAATATTTTATGTCGTTAAATGCTGGCATATAGGTACATTTCTGAATCCCCTTAAAGAAGAAAAACAACATCTTAAAATTATATATATATATATATATATATATATATATATATTTGGGGT
>CAEGAF010091343.1:0-10561 GCA_903067075.1 Micropoecilia bifurca | reverse complement strand
AGTAACGAAGTACTTGTACTTCGTTACTTCCCACCACTGCTGATATGTCATTTTGCCTGCTAAACACATAAGGCTGAGTGGAGTGGTCTACCGCTCCAAGATGGCCGCCCCAAATCTCGTCAGCGACAATAGGCGAGAGCGGAACATGAGGCGTCTATCCTTATATTATGTCTATGGTTCAACCCACAGAGTTCAACCCACATAGGAAATGAGACGTGAATATGTCCGGCATATTGTTAGTGGCATTCGAGACTGAAGATTTAAAATGTATTTTATTGTCGTTCAACGCTACTTCAAAGAAACAATGCACAACAAAATTACTTTGCACATTTTCACATTTTGCTCATATAAAAACATATAGCAACACCTCACTACAAGTATAATAAATAAACAGCTTTCAACAAGAGCAGACTCATTTACATCGTCTTTTCAGTAATGAAGAGTCGGTAACAAAGAGTTGAGGTGACTAAGGATATTGACGAGCATCTAATATCTGAACTGAGAAAAGATTTGCATTTTTGAGGACATGTCCTGACTTGTCTGGTCAAACTAAAACTGAAACATTTTTGCCAAATGACTGTTGCTATATTTAGTAGTGAAAATAGGGCATTACAATTTAATTAATATCAGAAAGAAGGGCTTCCCAACAGACAATGACTCCAATCATTTGATAACTATTTTCAAAATGGCTAAGCAACACAGCCAGTGTTTTACAGTAAAACCCTGATCTCAGTCTCAAAGAAATTGACTAAATTGTAGCTCTGGTATTTTAAAGAATAAAATGAAAAAAATAGCACAATTACAAAACAAATTCTGGTAGAACAAACACTTTTCCTAATCAGAATACTTAGGTAGTGTGTATGTGTTATAACTAGGTAAGGCATATAAGTGTTTGCATACTTACAAAAGTTGTAACTGCACCTAAAATAAATCGTTACTGGAGTAGGTTTTGGCTTAATAATGGTTTAATAATTATTTATTATTTATTCATTTATAATTATTTATTCATTGTTGGAATAACGTAGATTAGAACAATATTTTAAATGTATAAAGATAAAAAGTAAAATGTAAAAAAAAAAAGCCTCAATAAATACCGCCACCTGCAGGTCACATTGAAGTACTGATGCAGGCGCTTCTTTATGACGCTTTCACACGTGCTTTTAGAAGCAGTGACCTCCTTCCTCGTGTAAACAGGCGCCAATTGTTAGTTATTTCAGTGTACGTTGACGTTAATAACGCACCTTTTAACGTATTTTTGCTTTTAGTTTTTTTTATTCTGCATGTATTTGTGTACGTCTCTAACTGGCTACAGACGGGATTCTCTCCTTTAGTTTCTGTGATAGAGTTGGCAGTAATGGCTGTGCCTGCAGCTCACAGATGTATGTATTTGCACAGACTGGTGACAGCTTGCAAATCAATTCAGACTCACAGCAGGAACAGAGATGTGTTTGAGAAACTCGTGATTCCTTGCAACAGAACCTTTCTCACTACTTCTGTGAGATCTAATGAGAATGATGGTCAGAGCAAAGACTCCTTAAAACTATCTCCCAAACAGACACGAAAACAGGATCTCCTGCTCAGGAGGAAGCGACCCCTGTCCCCTTTGGAGAGGATAAGCACTCTGCTTCCCCAGGATGTTTTGAGCCCAGAGGTGATGCATCTGAGGGAGCAAGAACAGCATGAAGAGGATCCACAGAGGTGTGATCCAGAGACAGTCACTGATGAAGGAGATCTGGAGACCCACAGTGGCCATGAGGTAGTAGAGGAGGCGAAAGCTGCAGCATTTCACCATGCAGAGGGGCATGTGTACCCCAGTCTCGTTGGGGAGAGCCTGCTCACCTTTGGGGAGCTGCTTATTGCTGAGCACAGGAAGAAGAGGCGGGTGGAGTTCAGGAAGATGTTCCAGCTTCAGAAAGGGACCCTCCTGCAGAGCAGCTGGGGAACCATCAAGCATGATGATATCGTAGGGCAGCAGGCAGGCAAATTCTTGAAGACAGGCAGGGGTGCTCCCATCTTTTTGCGTCGTGCCAGTCTGGAGGACTATGTGCTGTATATGAAGAGGGGTCCTGCAATTGCCTATCCTAAGGTAGGTATTGTATCGGTGAAGATGTTCAATGCAGAGGATTTTAACAGTGTCTGATTAACGTCCTCCATCTCTGTCTCCTTGTGTGTTCAGGATGCAGCCAACATGTTGCTGATGATGGATGTTACAGAGGGAGATTGTGTGCTTGAGTCAGGCTCGGGGTCTGGAGCAATGTCCCTGTTTCTGTCCAGAGCAGGTCTGTCTGCCTCACTTTTCCTGTTTCGCATCCCAACTACAAAGGTTTTAGTGACGTTTGCTTTTTTTCCCACATTTTGTTGCATCACAACCTCAAACAGTGTTTTATTGCACTTTTATGTGAGTCCAAAACAAACTACTACATATCTGTGAAGTGGAATTATCTAATATTGTTGCTATGTTATTCTCTTGAGGCCTCAGAGTTTTGCTAGAGAACAGCAATCAGCACCACAAATACCAAAAGACACCGCAGATGGCTAAGCTGTGGAGGAGTTAAAACGGAGTAAGGTCACAAAACAACATTTCATTGAACTTTGTTACATCCATCATAGAGTATAATACAACTGCAAACATATCATTACTGGGTAGTCCAACATCCAACTGGACGATACCAGTCTCTGGCAAAAGCTACAGAATGACAACAGTTGGTTGTTGCTTAAATTTGACCTTTTTGGAGGAGTGGCAAGAAGAAAACCATTGTTAAAATAAAGTCTTTGATTTTGCCACATGCTATTCGGTGTATGTGGCAAAGCAAAACTTTTGAAGATTACGCTAAGATCAGATACAACCAAAATAGGCCTTCTGGTCACACAAAACTCTATGCTCGCATGTAAACATGGTGGGGGCAGCATTATGCTGTGCAATCAAATAGAAGCTGACCTGGAGGATGCCAAGATGAATGAAGCTAACCACAAGGCAATTAATGAAGAAAAGCTGTAGTTGTGGAGGTTCACCTCCCAGCTCCACAATGAAGACATGAAGATTGATGTCCAGAGAAGGACTCTTTCCAATAGCTCTAGCTACATTGCAAAGAAGAATGGGCAAAACTTCAGCCTCTGTATGTGCAAAGTAGACAACTGTAACTTCAGTAAAATGTGAAACATTAAAAAGTTGGTTCAGGGGGCTGAATTGGTTGCCGTTTATCCTCTTCCTCAATTTCACATTAATTCACTGCTTTAAGTTGATTGATCATTTTAAATCCTAATAAAATACACCATTTGTGATTGTGAAGCAACAACGTGTGGAGTAGTTGACAGGGTGTGAACACATTGCAGATCAACAATTAAGTGCACAAGTATGAATAAGAATGCAGGGTTGTACTAAATCTGACGGATCCAGTTAGGAGCATCTCATTTGCATATTTAAGCTCATATCAAAAGGTATCTAAGTATAGTCTCTTAGAAAGGAAGAGATGAAGTAATACATTACTGTTTAAGACTAGTTTCTATTAATTTATGTTGTAAATGAATAATGTGAATTAAGATTATGACGAAAAGGAGACCTCATTCAACATTCAGAAACGATAGGGTCCAGATATTTTCTCCAGTTGGTTCCAGAGGGAGTGTGCTGAGCGTAGAGGTGAGGAAGGATCACCACAGAAGATCCGTGAAGAACTACGAGCGATGGAGGACATCCTGGGCTCTGCGACGAGGACAGGAGTGGCCTAACAACGTGGAGTTCCTGAACGCTGACCTCACCACAACCTCGTCTCTCCTCGCTGGTCGAGGATTCCACTCGGTCAGTGTCATGACGCTTTCTTAACATGTTTGACATTAATGGATCTGCTCATTGGTCAGAGTTGTTTTCTGCTGCAGGTTGCGCTCGACCTGATAGACCCTCACCTGGTTTTACCTACCGTGCTGCCACACTTGCATCCTGGAGCTGTGTGCGCCATCTACCTCGCAAAGTGAGCAGCCGCTTCAAAACACATAAAAGCTTCAACAGCAATAGACTAGGTATTTTATGAAATTAAACATTTTCTTGTGTTTCTGAAAACCCCGAAGTATCAATGCAAGGCCAGTAGGGGGCAATAACGTCAAAAATAAAAAGACTACCACTAACTAAAAAATGAACTCAATCTGAAGCTGCATGCCTTAAATAGCATGGTGGCTTTCAAGACAGGTCAGTTCAGGCATAACAAGCATGGCTTGCTGCTAAGGGTTGAAGCAGAGTCTTCTTTTCTTTACAAACATTGCTGCACAGGCCACGTTATTAATTCCGTATGAATAAACTGAAGGACTTCTTAAATGACGGCCTTTTAATAGACAAGACTAATATAGATACATATAGACGGCACCTTTTGAGAAATAAACCAAATGCAGGGCAACGGTGGAGGAATGACAATTTAGGCTTGTTTTTCAGCCATGGGCCTTGAACACCTTGCAGTTATTTAGGGTTAAATCAACCATGAACTCCTCTTACTATTAGTGAGATGCGAGGCCATCTGACAGGTAAAACCTGGTCCTGACTGGATCAGCGGGACAATCACGTCACAACGGCGCAGTAAAAATCCAAACCTCAACATGATTGACATGCTGTAGTGACCTTGGGATAGCTGTGTAGCAACATGCCTGCCAGCCTTAATGAGGTGAAAGAAGAGTGGACTTCGGTGCCGATTGTTCTACAAGTTTCTGAATTACGAACTTCCTAAATATGTTTTTTTTTAATTTTAAATAAAGGCAGTTTTCAAGTATTGGTTTTAGTTTGACAGATCTATGTAAAAATTAATACTTATGACCAAACAGGCAACATCCTTCAGAGGTGTTCTGCTTAAACATTTCAAGTTTTAAATTGTTGTATATATGAGCAGGAACTGAATTCTGTGTGTCACGATTTTCTTTTCACAGTATAACGCAGGTTATTGATCTGCTGGAGGGTCTCCGGTGTTCTGCACTTCCTGTTTTGTGTGAACGCATCATTGAGGTTCCTGTCAGGCAATGGTTGGTGGCCCCTGCCCTTCAGAAAGACGGACAATACTGCACTAGGAAAGTTCCGAAACTCGGTGAAGATACGAGCAGCGAAGAAGAATCATCAGATGGGTCAGATGGAGGTAAATGCAAATGAAAACAACTGATTTCTTTGAATAATATTGGTTGAATTTTTCTCCCTGTAAATGTTGGTTATCTTTTCAGAAGCCCCTTTTGAGCCAGCATTTGGTAATGTTCCCTACATAGCCAGACCCCATCCAGAACAAATGAGTCACACAGGTTAGAATGAGGTCAAATCTCTGGTTTTGTTTCATATTTGTTGTAAATTCTGATCATGTCCTTTCATTTTCAGCATTCCTGGTGAAGCTGAGGAAGTTTGTGAGATAGCCACGGTCACTGAAGACACAAAACATAATTTAAGAGCTGAATGTTACCTCAGAGCCTGAAAAGCGAAAGAAACTGATGGAAATATGGATCATTGTTTTATCTAAACTGTATACATTTACATGGTAAAACAGGGAGAGAAAAGTTTGTATTGGCTTAAATAAAAGAATCCCACGGTAAGTCCAAACATGAAACCTGAAAAAATGTACTGATTGTAAGAAATAATGTACAGGTGGATGAATGGACTTGTGGAAGGGTGATTTAAATTAAACTAATGAATCGGTGAATGGATGACTTTTGTAGATGTACAGTTGGATTGTAACAATGGTTAGACAGCTGGAAGCATAAATGATGGATGGCTTGGATGGAGAGCCAAACAAATGGATGGAAAAACAGATGGAGGATCCACAAAATGATGGATGGACAAACAAATGCAAGAGTGGACAACTGGGTGAATGGTGAAACTGATGGATGACTGACGGGAGAAAATGGCAGAACAAATTGATCAATCGATATATTGGCAGATGCATGGTTGAATGGGCGTATTGGTATACAGCCAGAATGAGATGGATGGAAGGACTGATTGAGGATAGATGCAATTTCTATGTGCATATTTGGTTCAAAAGCCAGCATGAAAACTCACAGGTGACAGAAATACTTAGAAATTCTGTTACAAATGTTAATACACTCATGAACAAGACCTGAATCAATGTTCTTTTTCCAATCCTATCCAGATCGGCAACATGCTAAACTCAGATTCCAACATTTTCTGGTCTGTGTGTAGGCATCCCAGTAACAAAGATGTTTTAGCTAATTATAAAAACAGCCGTCATATTGGCACCTGATTCTAGTAAAAAACAACAATGAGACAAATTTAAGTTCAGCCTTTGTATTCTTAAACTCTCAGGCATTTGCTCATCATAAAGTCACAACTTAGAAAAAAACAAAAGATACCCACAAGATTTCCCCTCTCAATCCAACATGCGTACCAGGGTTGAAATATTGCACAAAAAAAAAAATCAATTTACAAATAAGTTAAATAAATACTGTAAATAAATACGTAGAGAAATCTGTAGCTGGAACAATCTTAGCTTGTGTACAACTTATTTCATATTTATGTGCGTTGAATAAGTGTAGTTTATGTTTGTTTCAGGCTGCCACTAACTGGAAGAGTCTGACCTTCAAAGTTTTAGATAAGCAAAGGATTATTGCACAGAACGATTCAGTTGACACAAAGAGGAACAAGGTGGAACAGCCGAGTTTAGCTTTGGGTTTTACATCTCGCTGATCCAGTCTATGAAGGGGTCACAGGAGGAGTCGCAGGAAGAAGTCTCCCCTATCAAAGAGAAATGAAAAGTTAGATTAGGAGATGTCAATTTATTCCTTATATTAGTTGGCAAGCAATTATTTCAAAAAGGCAGGAAACAAGGATCTACTTTATTTCTGCCTAAAATTATTTCACTTAATCTGTTCAAGGATGATGCATCTCTCTGGTTTCTTTCCTGGATTGTTTCTGGTTTCCCAAATGCATCACTTTTTACAACTGTCTTCTGAAGACAGTTGTAAAAGAATCATATGCATTTGCTTGAATTAACTAAATACACATTGCCCATTATGCTATATTATATGAAGTTTGTTTTTTTTTGCTGATAGTTAATGGATATCGAATAGTATAAAGAAAAGCTCTATAAAATCTGGAGAAGCAATGCTCAGGATGACAATAGACAATCAGTAAAAAGCCTAAAAGCAAAACAAAGAAATTCATCACTTTTTCATCTTTAGCAAAGCGCTCTGCATTTTGGCTTTTGAATAACCTCTAGTCCTTACTTGGAAGCTCTTCAGGACAGTAGCAGCACAATTTCAGCGCCTCGTCTTTGTTCTCCTCTGCCGTCCTGCTGGAGGCTTTGGGTGGCGTCAGCTCGAATGTAAAGGCAGGAGCGAACGGGTTCAGGTAGCTTGTGGTCTGTGCAGATGGGTGGCTGGAGGAGATGCGATGCAACCTGCTGCCGCAATTGCAGAGGGGACAGGAAACGGGGGAGGCGGTCGGGCCGCGCGGAAAACGAGTAGGGCCTTGTGCGTTGTACTGTCTCAGGGCGCCACTGTGGTGATCGGAACGCTGCCGCTGCCACACAAAGTGAGAAGGAACAATGGCCATTACCTGGGGGACAGAGGCAGGGAGACAGAAGTCAGCAATACTCCAAACTAATCCAAGCTAGTTAAAGTTGAAAGAAACTAGGGTCAAAGTCAGAAATGCACATGTACTGATCAGTATGAATGCCATTATTTTAGGGCTTTTAATACTCAAAACCATTCTGTTTTTAGGGTGGAGTGACGGTACAACAAGGTTCAACACTGGCTATAAGGAGGTTCTTCTCATTCAAAGTACATCTGTGTGTGTGTGTGTGTGTGTCAAAGCTGTATCTATAACTTTCAGCCTTTTTGGATTTGAGAAAAATCAACTACTCATTGAAGTTTGTCTGTCAAAATGTTTCTTTAAAAGACTATTTTGGCACTAATGGCTTTTACTGAAGAGTCATCTGACAGGAAAGAAGCTGGAGACGACTTCTGCATGTGGGGCGCCTCCTCCACCAACCAAGGAGCTCAGTACCCCCATGAAATTGTTTCTAATATGGTTTGTTATAACACCCTTCAACCATAAAAAGAAAACACCTGAAATGTATGGATAAAAGCCCCAAAGTTAATCATAATGCCCATGCTGAGAGGACAGAAATTTCTGGATGGCGCCAAATTTATCAACCTCATTTCGAAGACAAATGCTCACACCTCCTCACAGCAGCTCTTACTGACAGCAGCTCGGTAACAGATGCGAGCCCATAACTCATCTCGCTGCTTAAGGAAACGTGGGAACTGTCTCCTCCAGTTCTTTCCCAGAGCCCACGGAAAAATTTCATACTTGCTTTCCTCCTCATCCTCTTCCATGGTGTTGGCAAGGTAGCTACAGACACAGAACAAATGCTGATGTCAGGAATGTTGTGCTTCCAACAAAAACTGTAGAGCTTCGTCTGATTTCTGTGGACTTACAGAGCCATGAAAAAATTCTTTCTGGTGTATTCAGCAATAGAGAAGTGGGCCCGTTTGAAGTACACAAAGGTCATGGCTAAAAGGTACTGACAAAATAGGGCAAATCCTGAAGTAGGCACACAGTAATTAAGCAAAATGAAGGGTTGTTATAAAGTATAAAGGGTTTTACCTTGTCAGTCATTTTATAACAACAGTCCATCCGGAGAAAGTCTTGGATCAGGCCATCATCTGAAACCGAAGCCATTATGTTAGTCCTCAAGCTTCTCTCACCAGATGTTTGTCATTTAAATGGTAAATGTCCTGTATTTGTAGAGCGTTTCATCAGGCCCAGAGAACCCAAACGCACTTCACACTACATCCAGTCATTCATGCCCACATCCACATGCCGATTTACCAAAAAGACGCAAGTATGAAGCCATTTCCTGCCGCTGGATGACCGTTGCAGGCATTTTGGTAAAACACGGGTCACGCTGACCGGACTGGGACTTCCACAGGGAACTTTCAGAGTCCTGACCATTCGCTCTGCTTAGGCAGAAATGCTTTCTCATCTGACGGAGATTTTTGCGCTTGACCCGCAGGGATGCAGAGGGAGGAGTTTTCATCATGCCAAAGCTTGTGTCATATGTTCAGGAGGCCACTGCTGTCTGGTGACTGGAGAAGGAAGAAAAGTCAAAGATCTTTAAGTTAATCCACTTCTTTAGAAAGTTCATTGTGAGATATTGTGAGAGCCCAGAAGGTGGCGGGTGATATGTGAAGCAATTTTACTCAAGCATCCAGTCACAGCTGATTAAATTTAGCTTAATTTCATCACATACATTTGTTTCACTTTATTAACATATAGAAAACATCTGTAGTTTACCTCAGCACACCCAACATGGACGAACATTTGTCCATGACAAATATAACTAAAGAAATATAAACACTCAGAAACATTTCAACCAGGCATAAAAAAAAACAAACAAAAAAAAAACTCAAAACATCTCATGTTGACTAAAAGCTAAACTTCTTTTCCAGTTCATTAAATGCACAGACCTTTTCGTAATATCAAAGATATCATTTGATGGGGAAAATCCTATAATTCGATATATATTCATGTAAAAATCAAATTTTCAACAAAATGTCCTTTTTCAAACAGTTTAATTTAATCAGTTTAAATAAATGAGCTTATTAAATTAAAAAAATGCAGTGGGATAAATAACTGGAGGTGAAATAGACAAATTTTATAACTGAACTATCCAATTGGCCTGAAGGAAATGACAACAAAAATCCACCCTGAATCTGTCAAAAACTATCTTCAGTGTCAAAGTTAAAGCTGAGGGAAAGCAACTTAAAATTTGCAATTGAGAAAGCACAGTCTTCTAAAAAGAAAACTTATTCCTAGAGGCTTACTGGAGCAAGAATTCAACAAACAGGATGCATGTTTTGGCAATATGGGTTTTGAGCCTGCCAAAATATGCATCCCTGTGCCAACTTGGAGAAATAGAATTAAGAGTGAAATAACTTTTTCTACTCAATCAGAGTAGTTCCATGAACTGCTGGTATAAGTTTTAAATCAGTAGGATCATATTTGAGGAAAATAGAGGGGGGATGTGCATATTTTGGCAGGCTCAAAATCCATATTGCCAAAACATGCATCCCTGTGCTAATTTATGAAATAAAGAATTAAGAGTGAAATAACTTTTTCTACATAACCAGAATAGTTCCATGAACGTCTGGTATAAGTTTTATATCAATAGGATCATATTTGAGGAGAACAGAGGGGGGATGCATACTGTGCCAGGCTGGAAATCCATATTGCCCAAAAATGCATCCCTCTGCTAATTTGAAGAATTAAAGAGTTACGGGTGAGATAACTTTTTCTACACAATCAGAATACTTCCAAGAATTGCTGGTATAAGTTTTATATCAATAGGATAATATTTGAGGAGAATATAGAGAGCATGCAAATTTTGGCAAGCTCAAAATCCATATTGCCAAAACATGCATCCCTGTGCTAATTGGGGGAAATAAGCGCTAAAAGGATTTCATCTCTTCTACGTAATAACACTTGTTCTCTGAGCTAATGCTATAAGTTTCATATCAACAAGACGGATGCAAATATTTTCAGGCTCATAAATTAAAATGCATTCCCTCCTACATTAACAGACTA
>CAEGAF010091311.1:0-25559 GCA_903067075.1 Micropoecilia bifurca | reverse complement strand
ATAATCATCATGTAAATTATGCTTAACATATAATTGTAAATCAGTCACTTATCATGCAAATATATTGAACAACATATAAGTATAAAAAAGTCACAACAAAATGTTAAATATTCAAGATGGATGTAAGCAGTCATTTGCTTTTCAAAATTAATGCTTTTAAATTACATATTACATTCTTTTAGTAGAGGTGAATCCGACAAATGGATTACAGGTAGGGCTCAAGTTACACATTTTTAGTAAAAGTAATCTAAAGTAATTACATTAATGTAACTTTTTTTTGGATCTGCGAACAGCTTATAGTAAGTACTCTATAATTTAAGACATTTTCTAGAGCAAATACTTGGTCTTCATCGCTTTCCTTGTAGCAAAGTCTAACAAAAAAAAAAAAAGAAATACAGTCATAGTGCCTGGCTAGAGCATAGCAGGCAGCTTCTTTTATTCCCCTGTGTAATGGAAGGTCAGGACAAATCAAAACAGAACTGTAAAATAGAGATGTAATTGCAGTGGTTTCCCTCCAACAAAGCAAATAGTTGGCATGCGAGTAGTAGACTGTTTGGTTTTCATAAAATCAGTTTTTTTCAAAATTTACAGAAAACTTCTGAAAGTGAATTATTGAAAAGCTTTACTTTCAAAAGCATTTTCCGCAATCTAGAAATGTAATCCAAACTGCATGCTTGCGTTCTTGCATCATCATCTATTTTTTAATTTTAATTTTTTTTTATCTCCGTGGGAAGTCTCAGCTGTACGAAATAACATTGAAATAAAACAACAACAACAAAAAAAGCACTGTAGGCAACTGTCCAGTTACTATTAACTAGCAGGATGGCCTGTGTTGTGTTGTGTGATGTTAAACTCGATGTTTTTCATGATGACTTCTAAATTTATTTTTGTCTGTCATTTTGTGAATGGCTCAACTTCAGGCATTCATGGTTGGGTTGACCTTTACATGCTGTGGAAGAGCTGGAGTTCGGCTGCGACGGCGGGTGGGCTGTGTGGGAGGGATTAGGTCAACTTCAGCTCCTGTTGGGGGTCCTGGGAAACGAGGTTACTCTGCCATGAGCAGTTATTCTTTGAGTTTCAGTTCATCAGTATTTTGAGCTGTCTCTATCTACATTTCTAAATATTTCAGAAAATAGCTGAAAAGTAAAATATTTCAAGCTTTTCTGTTTCTTTGAATTTTTGGTTTTCATTATCTGTGAGCCATGATCATCAAAATTCTGTGTCTCATAAAAGTGGAATATTACAAAGCACAAGGTTAGAATTTAATTCGTTAAATTGTTTATTTCAAACAAATTAATAAACAAAAAAACCGCAATAAACAATGTTCTTCAATATGTCCTTACAGCAAAAATCTAACAGTATATCCTATATCAATATTTTAATGCATAAATAATATATAATTACCATGTTATGGTCTAAACAATCATGGGGAAGACTGCTGACTTGACAGATGTCCAGAAAAGAGTCATGGACATCTAACACAAAGTGGATATGCCCCAAAAGAGTCTTTGATTAACAAACTGGCTGTTCACACTGACGCTTTCTCTCATTACATGTGCGAATCAGTAAATATGTCTGTAGTAAAAACCAAAAACCAAAAACACTTTTGGTGACCAATATGACTGGTACAAATCTATATAATAGGTTTTAGTTTCTGAAATGAAGCTTCGTTTTACTTCGCTTATATGTATGTACCTTTGTTTCATTTGTAAACCCCCCCCCCAAAAAAACAAGGAACGCTGATCAACAAATGTTATAACTTTATCAGACCCTTCTTGTATAATTTAAGCACCAGTTGCAGGTGTAGTTGTTGCTTTTCTGTTTGAAATAAAGGCGACTAGAGATTTTTTGTGTTTCCACAGTGAAAAAGTTACTTTTACCTGAGATTATCAGACCCTGTGAATCTCTCACTGGCCCATATCTCCTTGTTTCTATATTTCTATTTCCTTTGACACAACTTTTTAAAAAACATCGTCTTTTCAAAGCCAGAAACAATCATTCCTCTTCAATCAGAGGAGCAGAGCTGGATCTCGTTATTTTGAAGGGAACATGAAAGGCTGAAGTGGTCACAGTATGCTGATATTGGATTGAGCAGAGGCTATGGCAGAGCTTTATAGATGCTGTGCTTGTGTTGGCGTGTGCACACACTGCTGTGTGTAGCCGTACATGTGATAAGTACCAACTTTCTCTGTGCTGTTCTGGCACACTTGGATGTTGCAGCACGGGTTTAGACTCGGCATGGAGAAACACGCACCCACTATTTCCAGAGAGGGGCAGGAGGGAGGAAGAAGGAGAAGAAAAAGGATTCCTAGTTCTGTTGATTGCGTATCTTTGAATTTTTCCTCTACTGTCTGCACATCCCCACACGACTGATGGACCTTGTGGAAACTGGCTTTGCTCAGTTGTACATCTCTCCCCCACAGCTCTGTCACACACTCGGCGGCTCCGTCGGCGTGCGCGGCTCAGTGGGGGGCTCCTGTGGGGCCGCATTAGGCTCCATAAACTTTATAGCATATTTTTACAACCCTACTCTCAGTATGCATCTACCATCACAAGCCACCGCATCTGCTTTAACTGTTCACACAGCTGTGAAATTCTGTGTATCCCCATGTTTTATGGTTGCTTGCTCCTCTAGTCATTCCCGATTTCTTTATTTGCTTCTTTAGCTTTTAGATATCCTCTACATCTGTGTATATTTAGCAAGCTATTTGCTTTGTTTGATGGTGCGTCTTTTTCTTTTTCTTTCTTTTTTTTTGAACTAGATGTCATCTTCATCTCAATGCCGACTCTGTGTACGTTGAGATTTGCTTGAAGGATGTTTTGCATTTGGGGAGTTGATAAAATGCTTCAGTTCATAAACCTCTTTTTCATGCATGTCTATTTATACCACATGCAAAGTTTGCTCTGACTTCTACCAGGAACTTTCACAGCACCTTGCAGCTCAGGTTAGTAGTCCACTTTCTGCAGCAGTGTCCTAACAAGGTGCACTCTCTGCCCATCAGCTTGAGCTCCCTAACAGAGCGGTTGCACTTGGACGCACAAGAATAAAGCCACATAATCACCTCTGAAGATTGGTGACATGATCAAGCAACCTTACTATCTGTGTTTTTGTCTGGCTTGTGGTTTCTTTATCGTCTCCCGCCTTAGAGAATGACCATAGTGTTAAATTGGCAACTTTTAAGCCGTTAACCGGCACCATTTGGTTGGTTGGACGGGCGTCTGTCTCTTGCGAGTAAATGAGCACAGGGAAAAAATAAATAAATAAATGATGAATTAGTCATCTTGTGTTAGATATAAAGATGGATAATTCTTAGACTTGCTTTGAGGTTTGTTGGTGAAACTGTTCAGCTGCGGCACACGATAAGGGGCGAGTCAGAAATACTCGCTCTTGATCCTTGCTGGATGCTCTCTGCATGCCACACACTGCCGGGGTCCAAAAGTGGCTTTAGCTTTTTAATTTTTTTTCTCAAATTGCACATTTTATTCTTTATCTTCAGTTGCTCTCTGCCAAGGTTTAAAAGTGATAACATAGAGTCGGCACTTCAAATAGTGTGGGTGTAGTCAAGTCTTTAAATAAAGGTGATTATTCATAATCATGGTCTGACTCGGGGTGTGGGGCTACTGCAGGTGTCTGACCAGAGCTGTAGTACCAAAGTCAAGCACTTGGTGGCAGTGGATGGCTACTAAATTGTCAGGTTTTCTGGATGCACAGAGCTGTGTTATTGGTATGCAGTTGTCTTACTGGGTTCCTTTGAGCCAGCTAGGTGTGCCGTTAATACCGTTTCCTAGACATCTGAGGTTTAAAGGGTGGAAGAATTGTAAAATGCTTCAGCTGCAATTAGTCTGCCTTTTTGGATCGTGCTACTGTAAATAAGAAGTAATGAGTCTGGATGTTTAGTTTAGTTTTGTCTATTGTTTGTTTTTACATATATCCTGTATGAACGTTGTCTCTAACATGGAAGATATCATTCCTTTCCTTAATACCAGTCTATGCTGATCAGACCGATGCATATGCTGTTCTTCAATTTAACATATTTGATGCATGTCACTGACTTTCTGTATCTATTTTTACGAAGCCATGTCATTTCATACTTTTCTTTCTTCTCTGTTGTCTTTATACAAAACCTTTAATGCATAACACCCACAGACCACAGACAGGTTGGCATCTTACTGCGTTCTGTAATATGGTTTCCTTCAGAAAGATGAACTTCAAGCCCCATTGCTCATCTGAGCCCACTTATTTATACACGTGAGTCATATTTGTTTATAGACACCCCGAGCTCTTTACATGATGCCGGTTCGTGGGTTTAACAGCGATGGAGACGCTGTCGGTTATCTACAACTTTCACCGAGACTGGCTGAAGGAGCGGCGATGCTGCGGCTTGCACGTTCTGCGTTTCACCTCTTTCCGCCTCGTCATTTTTGTCTCTGAGGTGCTGGATCAATTTTTAATACAGGGCCATATGGTTTTGTTGCTTTTGCAGATGAATATGAGGTAAAATAAAGCATATAATAGCAGAGCAGCAACGTTCACCCCCTGCTGTTATTTCCACATATGTTGTAAAGGCGTCTGCCTCCATCGACTGGTGGTCGGAGTAAATCAAGCACTCTGTTTGAATGGGGCCAATTACTTGATATTGGCCCGAGGCTCATTTGATGGCAGATGTATAGTGCTCCAAACCGCGATGTGCTTGATGTTGGCCATGGACACAGCGTGAGGGGCGACATCCAATCATGCCGCGATGGCTGACCTGTCTCTTTATGTCCTGAGCGGATGTGAGGAACGGTCTTTTAATGCTGATTTGGCTGGGTACGCCGGCCTTGAGTCACGCAGCCGCACCGGGATTAAAAACCTTACGAGGCTCCGTCCTGATGTGGTCTAATCACCCAGTCGTTTAATAAGACGTGCAGGCAGTTCTGTGTCATGTGTGAGGTGTTTTTCTTCTTCCCTGTCATGATTTCCCATGTTAGCTTTCAGCCGGCTGGCTGTGCCGCCGACGGGTGTTGTTTGCCGGGTTGTTTGTGTGTCACCTCGCATGTCTCTGTGTGAGGAGAAGGAGGAGGAACTTGCCACCACAAAAGAATGAAACTGAGAAGGGAAAAACTTCCTTCCAAAGCCCTTCAACTAGAACAAAAGAATAGGCAGAAAGACGATCTTGATGTTATTATCTCTGCAACATCTTCAGAGTTTCTGATATAAATGAACTAAAGGTTCTAAAATTGTCATTTAAATTATGCCTTTCATCTCCCCGTGGTTTTTAGTGAAGCAGTTCAGCACAAGTCTCTAGTGAGGTTTTTTTTTCCTCCCCCTGTTTGCATTTCTGAACAAGCGGCATAACTGTAATGAATTCTATTATTTTAAAACCAATTACTGTTAGTTGGGAGCTTTTTTACCGCTGCCACCGTTCCCTCTGAGGAGCAGTGCTGCTGTAGTGTCGACTGCTCTCAAACTCTGATACATTTCTTCCCTTTTCCCCAACCACCCATACTAATGTGTTCTTCTAGTATGTACTGTATCTAATCTCTGCACCCAGCACATTTGACTGACATTTTTGTACGTTAACTGTAGAAATCAGTGCCATCTTCAAAAAACGGTTTTAAAATGGGGGGTATAAAGGTTTTGTCATGGCATTTTGTGAAAATGGAGCATAAAATGTTTTTTTTTTTTCTTTTTTTTACTATAGAATGTTATAGCGTAAAACTAAAATCATGAATAACCCTGACAAATTTAGCTCAGGGAGACACAACTTCAGTCGGTTGAAGAATCTGTAAAGGGAGCAAAAGATTAAGGTGATTGATAGGATGGTTTCCATTGTCAAAGACTTGAAGCTCATCACCACTGACTATTACTGTGGGACAGTTGATATGAAGAGTAAACAGGGTAATAAAGTATTGTTTTTACAACTAGGAGCATGTGATTAGCACCATTAGTTAAAATGAACTACCTGAACTATGACCTCAAGTCCCAGAGGATCTGAAAAGGACCAAAGAGCAGAGATGGGAGGAGGAAGTCCAAACCATTTCTTCACAGCTTTCTGTTCATGCAACCAAACAGATTGTTTCTTTGGTCGCTGCTTTCTGGAAAGTAAATGAAGTTGGTTAGCATTGCTTGCCGATAACTGATGGTTTCATCCATCCAGGGCATTTTACTGTACAATATCATATCTGCTGAAGAGGAAATTGAGCTATTAGAATGTCTTTACAGTCATGAGACTCATACAGCAAAGGTCTTCAGTCAGAGGCTTCTTCAGACTCATTGCAAGACTGACTGCTACTGGAGATCCTTCCTGCCCACAGCATCACCATCCACAATTACTCTTTCTGTAGAGTCTTGGTCAATATGAGTGACAGACTTTTTTTTAATTGAACTGAATTGATACTGAGCAAAAAATGGAAAATAAATGTAATTGCTGTTTCTGGGTCTTTTAGAAAGATTTCAACTGAGTTGGTTAGAAAACGTCAGCAAAATGTCCAGAACCTTGTAAAAGACATAGAAGAATGGAGATAACTGAGAAAATAACAATCGGTTTCATTACCCACCCACCCCTTAGCACAGTTAACTGTTAAAACAAGGTCGGAAAAGGATGGACAACGAAGAATTTAGTTTCATATCAGACTAATAATTATCTGTACGTTTATTGAAATTTATATTAAAATACCGTGAAAAGCATTTGAATACAATTCAGGGCCAAGGCTGACTGACATTTCTGAAAGGTTTTTCATCCTCTCTTTTTCTTTATTATATATAATTGATGCTTTGGGGTCTAACAGAGGAGTATCCTTTAAACCAATTTTTGAGCATTTATTTGTAAGTAGTAATTATACGTATTCATAATCACTAAAGAGTTTTTTTAATGGAGTCTATTAAGAAATGCCTTTTTCGATGCTGCTCTTTTTTCCGTGCATTGGGCTAATTGGATCCAGCTCCTTTGCTCGCTGCTTTTTGGAGGTAGAGGTTTTTTGTTCACATCTTTTCAGATTTTTGTCTTCTACAAAGGCTACTTATGTCCAGCCTCCATGCTCCTTGCTCCTTCAAGTTGCACCCTTAGAAGTTTCTGCAACTTCTCCAGAGTGTGAAATTGTTAACATTTTTGCCTGATCTTGCTGTGTGTAGCTATTTTCCATATTCACTTACACACAGGCTGGAAGAAAGCAGAGAGAAACACAGGGATTAGACACGTCTACTCATTAAAAGCCAACCACTCATTCTGATCTAAAGATTGATTTATAGCTTATTTAATAAGCTGAAAGGTTACCTCAAAACAGATTTTCTCCGTAATTGACCAATTTAGTGCCACTCGATAAGCATTCATGTTAAACTGAGCTTGTTTGAGGTATTTGTTCCTCTCTATTCCTATCCCTTCCTGCGCATTATCACTGATATTACAGTATCATGATTATTTATGAGATGAGGTGTGAAATATTCAACATGTTTTTTTGGATGTTAACATGATGTGGGTCCAAAATCGGGCCACAATGGCTCCAGAATTAGTTGGCATCACTGAATGTTCCCCTAATTGCCTCACTTTGCCCAGCAGCTGTCTGCTATTAGGTTTCTTTGTTCCAGATGTTATCTCATTAGAATGGCATTGATCATCCTAATGACTCTGGGAGAGATTATTGGTCTACATTAGTGTGACCTGCTTGCCTCCCCACTTCCCTGAGGTCAAATGACAATAGCTTCATTTATTCATATGTGGAGCTGACAGTTAAATATGCCACCATCCTTGGCAGCCTCCAAGTTATAGTCCGACCTGCTTGTTTTCAAGTGGCCAATGTTTTAATACCGGTATATGTTTTATTGTTTCAGCTGTGATTGACATCCTTGCGTGGTTTTTGTTGAATAATTTAGTGTTTTTTTTATTAGTCAGTTTACAAAAGGTGACCTTATGTGTAATAGAGGAATGTTTTTATTTATTTGCATCAGATTCTGCAAGATCTACAGACTTTGTTATTCAGGGTTATTGGAAATAAAAGTGCTATTCAAATCCTGCCTCACGAAAGGCTTTTTGCCCATTGCCATGGGTAAATTGTTTGGTTGGCTGGGTTTTTTTTTATTAGTGACATGATTGAGGTTGTCCTCACAATTTGGCCATGGACCTAACCTGTTGGCAGAAACCTCTTGCAGGTTGCAAGGCTGTTGACATCCAGTGGAAAAGCATTTGTTGTCTCATTGCAATCACATTTTATTTTGCTGAAATTTTATGTGTTGGACTAACTCAAATTATAGCTTAGTTGTGAAGTAGAAAGAAAAAGTACACACATGTTTTTGTAGATGAAAACCTGAAAATATACCCAGAGCACATACCACCTAATTAGAATTACAATCCTACTGTGTATAATTTCATCTCGGTGTCAGGCCAGCTGTTCTCTGAAGGACCCAGAGATGTTTTAAAGAACATTAGTGAACAAACAACAGCAGGCAGGTCAGAGAGTAAGTTGTAGAGGAGTTTAAAGTAGAATTAGGTTATAAAACAATCAAAAAACACTGATCAATCCATCGTTCGGGAATGGCAAGAGGATAGTCCAACTGCAAATTCATCAAGACATTGCTGTTTACCTGAAATGACAGCTTAAAAATGGTCAAGAGGCCATGATTAGTCTAGAGTAGCATCAGGGATCCACATCTCATTCCGAATAATCTATTTGTTGTTACAGCCACAAGTCATACACTTTCCAAACCTGGCCATGAAGGCTTTTGTGTCCATTTATCTACAAGACACGTAGGAGACGGAGCAAACATTTCAGAAGCTGGTCTGGTTGGATGAGATTGAAATCCAATGCATCTGAGCAGAGAAACATGGTGGTAGCAGTAGGAAGTTGTTGGGATGAAAGCAAGTTGGACGAAGCCAAATTAAGCCAATCCTGGAAGAAAACCTAATATAGGCTGCCAAAGAGTTTGGACTGGGCAAAGGCTCACCTTCCAGTAGGACAATGGTTCTAAACATGGAGCCAGAGCTGCAAAGAAATGGTTCATAATCAGGGCCTGCAACTACAAAGTTCCACTTTTCTGCAATTTTTGGATGCATCCCTGCTTCAACACACCCGAATCAAATGAGTGGTTAATGATTTGTTTTCAAAACCTAGTGACATGCCAAGGAGGAAATTCAACCTTTTGATTCAGAGGTGATTTAGCAGGATGTGTCCAAAAGTTGCAGGACAGTAACACTGGAGAACTGCAGTTACAGAGCCCTGGTTTGGATTACAACATGCTTTTGTGTTGGATTAAGTCTAGACCTGAAGATATTTTGCAATATGTAAAAAAAAAAAAAAAAAAAATGTGAATTGATAAATGTATTTTTAAATTGATTTAGTTTAAGCTATTTTACAAAGAATCGACACAATCTCAGTGGGCAAATCAAGGAAGGCTGAATACAAATGTTTTAGATTTTTTTATTGTTAAAAAAATATTGCTTATTTATATATTTGTTTTGTTCTGTCACATCTCATTAAAATACGGTCAAGTTTCTAGTTGCAGCAACACAAACCATGGTAAATGTTGAGGGGATGTGAAGACCTTTTAAGACACTGCAGAATAATTTAAAAATGTGAGTTTTCTCCATAAAATATGCAAATTATCACACAACATTCTGTTCTGTTTTTTTTAGACAGCCTTTCTTAGGGTATTTTAATAATTGGGAAAATGAGATAACATTGAGCTGGCAAGTCAAATGGACAGAAGAATAGGTGGAAAGGTTCAGCACTGAAGGAGGTGGACACCACAGGAGAGGGAAAGTAGCACACGTCACGTAAATGACGGGAATATAGTACCAGACAGGAAGGAGGAAAAAAGCCTAATTACACTGTCCAGCCTGTCCCTTTCTCTCAGTGGTCAGCACTGTAACTATTTCTGACTGAACTAGTTTCTGGAGACTAGCGTAAACCTGCCACAGTGCATTTCTCTTGTCAGCTAATTTTCTTATATAACTCGTAGGTCTCGTATTGCCGGAAGGCTGCAGCGAAAAGAGACCTTGGAGTTATATAATTATTGTATTAATCTGTTCCATACTTTAGCATCTAACGAGTAGTAAAACAATAGCGCTCAATTGCATTCATCTCAAAGGTTCAAGTTGCCGGGCTCCACGGCCTAATGAAAACCGTGAGGCATCAGTTTAATTATAATGTACTCGCCCGTTATCGTAGAGAGATTTTTTATTTGGGGGCCTTAATGAATTTCTCATCAGTTTGTTATTAACATTTTGCTATACGAGGCTCAAGTGGGGAAGTAGGCAATTACAGGGCTTTGTGCTCCCAAAAGGACAAGCATTTGTGGCTGTGTGGATGAGAAATAACTTGTCCCAAAGAGCTGCGTCTTGGAGACATTCACAGTTTGCTGCTGTTTAGAAACTGGACTCTGCATGCAGACAACCAGACGCCTCATGCGCTTTTGTTTTTACTCATAGACACATTAGTATATGGAATTTTTTGGGAGTAACATGATGCAACAAATTTATGTAGAGGTTGTTAGCTACATGATTGTTTAGTATATTAACCAGGCTGACTTGTTTTAATGGGATATTAAGATTAACATGATGTTTTGTGTCTTTGTTCACAAAACACTCCTCCAGTTTATAGCATTTTCTGGTTGAAGAACTTGATTGCTACTTTTATGGCTTTGTAAATAGGGAGTTAATAAATTACCCTCTGATTAAAGACAATGCCCTCACATTTGATGGAAAGGCCATTTGCTATTGCTGGCTGATATAAATCATGTATATGTGCTAGTCTTTAGCATGAATTATTATTTTTTATTTAATTTGCTCCCTTCAGCTCCATTCTGATTCGTCCCTGACAGCTGCACACGGCATATATGTTTCATGATTAGTTCAAAAAGATTTCGCTTTCAGCATGGACAGGGGCCTTTACATGATTTACAGAGTCTGTGTCTCTACACGAGGTCTAAAAATACAGACTGTCCCAAGAATGAGCCTTTGGAGTTACGAATGCTGTTTTATGTGAGACATTGGACTGGTTTCTGGACTGGTTTTAAGCTCTGCTCCTTTAGGGCCGATCTCCTGCAACTTTCAGATTTGTCCCTGCTTCAGCACCTCTGATTTAAATTGAGTCACTAACAGGCACCTGGAGGACAGGTTCACATGCTGAAGAGGTAATTCAAGCCCTCTTATTAAGTCAGCACACCTGATTTAATAATTGAGTTTGATGTGCTGAAGCAGGGACGCATCTAAAACTGGCAAGTCAGTGGCCAGGGAGAACTGAATTTTGACACCTCTGGTTTAGGCATTTGCATAGAGACTTTAATTCAGTTATTAAAATGATTTTATTTATTAATTGTTATGCCATAGAATGGCGCTAAGAAAAATGCTCAACTTTATTTTCATTCATCCTTCTTTCCATGATATGTACTTGGTGTAAAGTGGTACCCTTTTTGAGTTGGTGTCTATTATTATATATCCTGTACTTGCAGCCTTTCACCTAATCACTCACTACTCTCATTTCATTTACATGCCTTTTAGTTTGTAGAAATCTGTTGTAGGTCTAAGAATGGCTGAACAAAACAGGTATTGTAAAATCGCACCGTACAAAGAAAATCTGTGAATATTTTAAGCTACAGTTTGGTCAGATGTAGTTTTTAAAAATGGTTTCAACAGCCAGTAGTCTCATTTTTAAAGTTATTTTTCAAAGTGTCAAGAAAAAGATGCAACTTTGCTGGACTAATTAAAGGCTTGGTTTGTAATTCTGTCGTAAGCATGGCAGCGCTTCATGGCAAAACAGTGACATGTGTAGTTTTTCAACACGGATTTCTTTTTCCCAGGTGAAGAAAATATACAGTAGTGTTTGTTCTTTGTATAACAACACATTATCTTAAAAGATACAGATGAGAACTCTGCAAGACGCTGTGAAAAATATGCATGACTAAATTGTTGGGAAAAGTTGAGCTTGTTTTTGTTTTGTGATGAATTGCTTTTTTTTCTTAGTTCTGCAAATTGACACGTCTTCTTTTCAACTTCTTCCCCAGCTAAAGTATTAAAGTAGACTTTATTTATTCAAGCAGAAAAATGCAAATTGGTTTAAGTCCAAAATGCTTCAAAAGCATTACTTTGCATAGTCATTTAAACTGTGGCTCTTAATTACAGCTGGTGTCTGTATCTTATACATAAATGCAACTCCTGACGGAAAGCACAAAATGAAGTTTTGGATTATGGTGGAGGAGGGGACCAAAAACAAAAAAAAAACAAGGATGGTGGATAATAAGACAGATGGTCCAGGTCTGTTGACAGAAGCTTCATGCATGGTAACAAGGTAAGAGAATAATACAGCATTTCTGCTGACCCTATGCCTCATATCTATATATAAAAAAACTGACAGTGCCTTCCAACCATCCTCAACACTCGGCGCAAACATGGCTTTACATGCTGGCAACTGGACACAAACACAAACACTGAGCCGCTCCCCAGCCTATCAGTTTGTTTCATGCATCTTCAGATCTTAGTCACATTGATTGATACACTGAGGAATAGCCTGCAGCTTCATTTTTATATGAGAGCTATACAAGCTCTATACAAGAGGAGAAGGCTCGCTGGTCATTACGGGCCTGAGGAACCGTAGTCTTCCCAGAACAAGTCTGTTCCCAGACCTAATGTTTCATTAATGAGGGGAAAACATCAAATATCAAAGCAAAATCAATTTACATTTTTTACAACGGCCATCACTTATTGATTTTTTATCTTGGGCTACTAGTTGATAGATCTCAATAATGGCTGCATAAATACTCTGCGCTGTTGCATATTGAAAGGCCTAGGAATGCATTATTGAAACGAAAAAGTTGAAGTTAGGACTTTTGTTGAGAACACAATCTGCCTCTCTGCGTTTGATTTCTGGTTAACTGAATCAACGGAAGCTTTCTAAAAGTCACCTGGGTTTCACCTGCTCACATCTTCAGGGTCGACCGACATTTTCAGTTTTATTTTCTGAGTGATTACAACACCACAGTGTTAGTGCTCAGCAGAGGTTTCTCTCCTTAGTAGAAACTCCTCTGGCAGGTTTACGTCCTACCCCCTCAGGCTGGATTAGCACCAGTGCTGGAGGAGGATGAGTTGAGGGAGTCGGGAGGATAATGAGGGCATGAGGTGGACCCAGGGGCAGCCGGCAGGGCCCAGTTAGGTGGAGCTGCTTGTGGTACTAAGCCTCTTAGCTCACTCCATTCTTACTGGTGTTCTCAAACTGGTATTTCATTGGCTGTTCTATTTAAATACGTGTCTAAAACAATGTAAAACCTGTGATTCCAGCTGTTTTGGGATAATGAGTAATGGGTCTATTTTTCAGTACTGTGAAGAAAATCTAATGCTCAATCCACATTTCGTGGCCAATTTCAGATCCTTGTTCTGTAAAAGTTAGATTTTTATTACAACTGTTGATGTTAACACATGCAATTTATCTAAAAAGTTCAACTTGTTAATATTAGATAATGCATGACCTACTTTGACCTAAAAGACTGTCTCCAGCGGAGATAGCGTGTTGCACAGTTCAAAGCAGAGCATGTTGCACAGTCTTTTACCGTGCTCAACAATGCAAAGTCAGAAGCACGAGTGAAAAGATGACTGTTTTAAAAAAACATGGCAATGGGCATTTGGATAAAAGCAGGATAGTATTTAGCCTACTTAATTATCCTTCCACTGAAGCACAACCAGGAAATGGTTTGTATTTCTAAATTGCGGTTGAAACAAAATTGCCTCTTATAAAAATTCCTGAATTTGAAAACTGAGATGCTTGGTTTGATACAAAAACATTTTCTTAAGCAGTTATGGAAAACGGGCATTTTTACATTTCATGCTTACAAAGTTAATTGTGACTAATCACAGTACTAGAGCATGATTAATCTGATTCAAAATTGTAATTGATTGCCAATACAAATGTTTTTCATTTTTTTTAAACAGAAGATCAACATTAAACATTTTTTTTGCATTTGTCATGTGACCAGTTATTACTTATTGATAATTGTAGATGTGACATTAGTGATTAGCACGACTGTTCTGAACATAACAGCGACTGAAACCTCCATGTGTATACCTTTGAAAATATAAAGCCATATTTACATGCTGATGTTATCAAACAACTGCCAACATTTGCAATAAGTTCTTGTTCAGAAGTTGGAAGCTTGGCAGATAAAATAGGGACAACCTTTCGGTACTCTTTTCAGCCTTCCTGTTATCTACGTAAAATCATGCTCTTACTTTGAAGCAAGTCTTGACTCTGAAACCATCAAGAACCTTTTAAATTTGAGAAATGTTTAGTTGTTTTTCATAGCATTATTTGTGTCCAGAACATACATGAGCATCTTGTTTTCCTGGAATGATTAGTCTTGCAGAGTTTTTCTACAGCATGTAAATTATTGTCAGTTTTCTTTTGTGGTTTTTACCTATGCTTTAAAAAATATCTATCCAATATTGACGCTTCAAGGATCCAAACAGTTTAGTGTTTTTTCTGCCTTAAATTGACTTCCCTTTTTTTCTGGCTGCACTGATCTTAGTAAAAAGCAGGCCTGGGCTTTTTGGCAGCTTCAGCTGAATGTCATTGCAGTGTGCGACTCTGTTGAAGGTAGACAATGATTTTGACTCAGAATTACAGTAAAAATAACCAAATCTATAAAAACCCAGATATATCCAAGTGCTGCATGAAGTTTCTGCAACTCTTGACTTGACACTTGACAGCTTGACATTCTATATAGTCAGGGGTTGTATACCTGAACAACATGCTGATACAGATACTGATGTCTAAACAGAACAGACTTTTTCTTATTCAGTTATTCTGTTTTACTTGACATATATATTTTTTTAAAATTCTCCAAAGAGTAGCTGCTATTTTTAGTCTCCACATGGTCAGAAGACAATATGTCATTATGAAAGCTGAACATATTCCTTGTTCTAAAATAGGTGCAATATGATTGGTCAAGTCTAAGGAAAGTAAATTGATATCTTGAATTAAATGTGGAGTATTTATCTGATACCAACTAAATAAACTTGGATAATATTAGAAGAGCCAATGCTTCATACTCCTGAATAAAATCTAAGTTTAAAGCATTATGTCAACGCTGATCCAGTTGCACTTCCTCTGCAGTGCCATTACATTTATGATTTCAAACTATCTCCAAACTCAGTTCAACTTGGTGCTTCTAAAATAATTTAGACCTAGGAGCCTTAGAGCTTACAAAATAAGAGATGCGATAGTCAAGTCAAGTTTATTTGTAAAGCACATATCATCATTCAGTGTTTTTAAGCCTTAGTTGTTGTCAATGACTGAGGATTTCATAGATATTGAGATGTCAGAGGAGCTAAGTTTTTGTAGCACTACTTTAAAACTACAAGCAGTGTCAAGTTATATGACAGTATACTAACGCCAACCTTTTGCTGGGTATACATTCTTAATCTAAAACATGTTTATTTTGCTCTTCTTCTGTGTTTCTAATAGGAACAAGAAGTGGTTTGCTTGCATAGCTATCAGACAATCTGAGCAAAAACATTTACAATAATAATTTATTTTTTGTTTGTGATTATATTTCTGTAGTTTCAGCAACTTATACTTTACTGATGGTGACACTAATTGGTGTTCTTTATCCATAATTTCTCCTTTACCTCCACTTTTGTATGAGGGGAGAAGCTCTGAGAGGAACTTAAGATAATGCAACACACAGAAACCTTCTGATCATCCTGCACAGCACTGAAGTCAGGTTGAGAAAATCTGAAGACAGAATTGTTGCACATGAAACAAATTAAGATTTATAGAGCTAGCCAGACATTGTGAGCACCAACAGGCTGACTTTGTTTTCAATGTGGGCAAAACTTGCATTCTGGCATCTAGATAAATGTTACTTACAAACATGTTGTGTAACTTCATGTTTTTGCAGAGCAGCAACACAGCTCACATAGCAGCCAACACCTTCCAGCAGTCGGCTAAGGGAGAGCTGCTGAATAGTAGATGACTGGTTTTACGGGATAAGTGTGAATATTTGTTATTTTTCTGAATATGTTTTAGATTTGGAATAGGGCAAACCTTTGTTACCACAATGATGTGCAACAGCTGCTTTACACTTGTTTACACTTTTTTTCCCTGCCATTTCCCAAAACAAGATGTTGTCTCTATACCTACTAGATCTCATGTTCTTTCTGCATCGTCCCCATCCATCCATTTTCTTACACCCTTGTCCCTTATTGGGGTCGGGAGGGTTGCTGGTGCCTCTCCAGCCAACGTTCCGGGCGAGAGGCGGGGTCACCCTGGACAGGTCGCCAGTCTGTCGCAGGGCAACACAGACTGGCGAAACATGCACACACACGAGGAGAAACATGCACACACACGCACACACTCACACCTAGGGGCAACTTGGAGAGGCCAATTAACCTGTCAGTCATGTTTTTGGACTGTGGGAGGAAACCAGAGTACCCAAAGAAAACCCATGCATGCACAAGGAGAACATGCAAACTCCATGCAGAAAGACCGGGGCCGGGAATTGAACCCAGAACCAACTGTGCCACTGTGAAGCCTCTTCTGCACCGTCTTAATATTTATTTACTTGTAAAAAGTGGTACATTTCCAAATCTACTGTTATGTTATGCTGTTATGTTTGCGTATTGGCAAGTTTGCACTGCCAATATGTTATACAGCTGAATATGAAGTTTAAATGTTTAACACTAAATTGGTGTTATTTAGCTGGAGATTGGAACCAGCACCCCTCCTGACCCCACTGAAGAACAAGGGTGTAAAGAAAATGGATGGATGGATGGATGGATGGATGGTGTTATTTGTATTCTATTTCTGTTTGCTTACATTACTAGATGTCTCAAAAATCTGAAGTTTTTATTGGATTTTGCCTGTAATTAGCAACAGGCTCAGTGAGTCGACCTCCAGATCTAAATAATGAAATTTGCAGAGCCTGTCTGCCTTCCAAATAATTACCATTAAGTGGGACGTGATAGCAGGATGCTCCAAGAGCTGATGGGAGCTCATCAGGGAGGCCAACCATTTACTCCAATTGACACTAAGACAGCCTGCGCTCCCTCAGGTCCTCCTTTCCACACCCTGAGATGCTGACTGTGGGGTACTGCTAATTAACTCAATGAAGAGGAGGTTTCTGCCACAGTTGTCTTAAACAATGCTCAGGTGTGCATGCAATACTCCCAGGCTCAAAGCCAGTTTGGCTTTTGTCTTGCCTCCAAATATCGTCTTTTAGTTCCGATTATGCTATAGAATCCAAGCTGCTGTGTTCTGCATTCATTTATTTAAATACTGTTGCTGACATTCAAACAGTTAGTTAGAAATAATTTCTATTCTCCCTAATGTTGGATTGTTTTTTACCGCTTTGAGAAATTTCTCTGGCATTTCTGCGATTGCATTGTTGTATATTTTTATTGACTTTACTGGAATTTACCCTGGGATTTTTTTTTATCTGAGCTGATTGTCTTTGTAAAGACCTAAAGCTTATGTTACCTGAGCACAAAGTGAGGAGGCAGATGATGTAATTACTGAAAAGAGTAATTTTTCCCCCCCAAGAAAGAAAAGACAATAGAGGCACCATCAATATAGACAAACTTTCCTCAACCCTCTTGCCACACTCTAGTAATGAAGACCTTTGCTATTGGCTTAGATGGATGAGGGCAGCTCTCTGAGAGCGAGTGAGCAGGAGGCAGGTAGATGTTTGTTTAGATCTAGATCATGTTAGATATATTGGAATGGGAGTGGGCTCGTTGGATAGAAAGGCGCATTAAGACCAGGGTGATTAAGGACCAGAGTTGATAGAAAACGAAGTACAATCGACAAGGCTTTGTCTTCCCTGCTCTCTCCCGTGCCCCTGTCTAGTCTCCTTGAGGCTAAGCTACCCGACTAGACTCACAAAACTCAAGAGGGATTGATTGTTCTGCTGCAATTTTCTATGCAAACCCGAGCTACGGCATCGATCTTTTAGGCTTCAGGAGGGGTGGTCTTGTGCATGTATTATTGTGCAGGACCACTTCGCTGTCCTCTTTTCAGAAAGCAATGAAAAATATATAAACTAAGTAACTGTCCAGCACAATTCTAATTTACTATTTTGTCAACTTTGAGCTTAATAAAGTTCACCACCTTTGTTGAAATTTTGGTTGTTGAGTCAGATGCTCATGCTCTTATTTTGAAGTGGGTGAATACTATTTATACAGCAGTTCTGTTTCTTCTGATCCTTTTCCCAAACATGGACAGCAGAGAACAATATATGAACATAACTGGTGTTTAAATAAATTGGTGTTTGAGGGTTGTCTTTCGAGGGCAGATGTAATTTGAAATGAAGTTAGTGTTTTAGCATTAACTTTCACTACATACTGTGTTGGTGTAGTGCTTTAGTGGAACTAATATTTATGGTTAGTGCTTTGAACTCAGCACAAGTAACTTTTTTTTGTCCGTGGTGCCCACCACTTTTTTTAATGATGTAACATCAGAGTGGTGTGGATAGAATGTTGCGCATTATTAGAGCTACACATTATATGGAATTGCTATAACTGTGTGCAATATTGGAACCATAAAGGACACCAGTGATATGGCACTTTGTACCATCTAATATTTCAAATTCTTCTTGCAGATAAAACACAAACACATTTGGTCAGCTGGATGGATTTACACTGGATTTTTAGTTCTCACCCTACTTAGAAATATGTGACCAAGCAGTTCAAGTTCAAGTAGAGTGGTAGGGACGTAATAGTTTTGGGAAAATAATGAAAAAAATTAGGGTTAATTACATTCTGTATCATCATTGCAATTTTCTGCAGTAATATTGCAATTTTGTGTCTTGTTATCATGGAAATTTTGATTTTTGATTCAAATGGAATAAGGTTTAGGTGATGGAGAGTGAGGAGGAGCCTACCTGGGTCTTCATCCCCTCTTGGTCTTTCTTGTTCATTATGCACTGGCAAAACCAACTGTTACACATTTATGCATCTTAACATTTTAATCTTTTATTAAACACACATAAACTTACATGCAGATACAAATGTGCACATACACAAGCCTTGAAATTCAACCAGAGAAGCTCCTGCTTTCCAACTTGAAAGCATCGCCGCCGCCTCAGATGTGACATCAGCTCGTTCTGTCTCTTGCTCTCCCCTCCCTCCTTCCCTCTCTCCCTTCCTTTTTCCTACCCTCTTTCATCAGCTGAGCCCATCTTTTGACACTTCAGAAGGTGTTCCTCACATGCCTGTCACCTCTCCCCTCCTCCACTAACACTTTCTTCCAAGCTCTCTATCGAGAGCATGCGTCTCTGTCGGAAACTTATGTACTTTGTAGAGTTAACGCCTTGGCGTTTGCATCACCTTGAAGTTGGTAAGTGGTACTGAGTGGAGAGACCGATCTTTAGTGTTTAAAGGGAGAAGAGCTCTGAAAAACTCTGCGTTGGTGTAGCTTGGTGAGCAGACAGACGTCACACCAAAGAAGGGTGGAGATAAGTAACTGTTTCACCTTTGTACTTGAGATTCTTTACAACTTTCAACATCAGACTGTAGGAAGAGGTGGGTCTTAGGGTCTTATGTTTCCCCTTTCCCAGTTTTTTACAGTGTGTTGCAAATCTCTGTGTCTTAATATATTAATGTACGAAGTGCACATCAAGGGTAGTTCTTCTGATATTGTACGATCACTTGAAGTTATTTTCTGAAACATTTACACCAACAATAGAGAGAGCGAGAGACAAAGAAAACATCAGGAGAACTGTGCCGAACATGTTAGGTTAACTATACCTAAGTACACTAATTAATAAAATATTTTTCCCTGCCTGAACTGCAGTGAGATTGTGCGTCGCTGTGTAAACACAGCCGTGTGGGCTGAGCTGTGTTGACTCCCGCATGCCTGTTTAGAAGCAACTTGGCTCAGGCTCAGAGGGATTGGTTACCTACCCCAGAATGTCTGGAGGTGGTCTCTGGCTCTGAAAAATTTATTCAGTTGTCGGCATGTTGGTGTTGCGAGGCCTGTGATGTGTTTGCTTGTATGTGGGTTTTCTTTGCTTGATAATAACAGCATATCTGTCATAGAGAATCAGAGCTAGAAGGTTATTTTTTTGTTGCACATATTTCGGTATGCGCGCTAGAGTACATAGTGTATTTGGATTTTCTGAGTTTCTGAGAAAAATGTAGCAGAGCCTATTTTTCTGACTTCTCTGGTAAAGAAGAATAAGAAGGCTTCAAGTACATTAATGTTTTATAACAGTAATACTATTTTTCACTGAAAAATTAATACAAATTAAATTTTTGTACATTTTCCACAATAGTAAGAATTTATTTTAAATCACCAGTTTTACAATTATTGGTACCTTCAACAATCTTTAATTAATATAAGCAAACTATTCTTTAGTTTGAATTCTAGCAAGAATATCAAGACTTTGATTATTGACTCCCAGTGGTGTCATGGACTTCTCTAGCTCATCTAGAAACCTGGGTTTTCTTTCTTTTTTTTTCAAATCTCTAATCAGGTTTTCTATTCGATTTAGAGCTGGACTCTGAGATGACCTGGAAGGAGGGAGGTTAATTTTCTGCCCAGTGAACCATTGGTCTGTTAATTTTGGCCATATGTGTTGGACCGTTACCCTAGTAAGGGACTCAATTATTTCCTATTTTTAGTGTTTTGACAGATGGTGACCAGAAAAGGAACACAGCTCATGTTGTGGCCTTAGATGAGTTTAGTAAACACTATACATTTGTTTATGATGATAACACACAAAAGGGTGGAAGTGGAGGTCTAATCGTTTTTATGGACGCCTAGTTGCCCCAAGACGCTACCCTATGAACATAATCTAGTTTCCTCGTTCAGTGCAGTGGCCAGTAGCTAAAGGAAATTGATCTATGTCATGTTTATACCCCAGGCAAACAGGAAGTCGTGGCTCACCTTTAGGTGTGAATGTGTGGTTGAGTGTTTGTGTTTTCCTGTGATGAACTGGCGACCTGTCCAGGTTGCACCTGGAGATGGGCATCAGCACTCTTATGACCCTGCAATGATTAGTGGTGAAAGATGGAGCTGCTCTTATATGAATTGTTTTCCATTAAAGATTAGATTTTTTTTTTTTTACATATGTAAGGACACTGCAAGTAGTTGAAGTGTTTTCACGTTTTTTAAAGTAAAAAAAATCTTGTTAACTTGAAGCCTTTTGACTTTGCAGCAGTCAAGATTTTTCTCTTTATGTTGTTTTTCTGTACTTTCTTATATGCAAAGCTATAATACCTCTTGAAGGAGATAACTCAAGTTTAGATTTGCATCCTACATGTCTTGGCAGATATATCCTTAGGGACATAAATTGTTTCCACTTGCTTGTGCTCTTCTGTTTAACGGCAGAGTTAGCCCCGGGGGGAAATCTCTGCATTATCAGCTCATTGTTATACCAGCTCATGGCAGGAACAGGTTAAGTCGCCAAAAGTTCCTCACAACAGTTTTTCTTCCAAGTTTTATTTTCCAGTGCTCACCTAAAGAGACATCATAGGCAACAGTGGTCTTTTGGCAATATTTTCTTTGTAGGCAGTCACAATGTAGCAGAAGCAGGGTTCCATTTCTATGGTATTATCCTCTCCCCATGTAAAACCACAGCTTCTATCGAGGCCTAATCCCCAGCATGGGGAGAGGAGGCATTTTAGATTTATTAGTTTTTTTTTTTGCTCAAAGCTAAAGAAAGCCCTAGGAATGCAGTTCGTGCCACGCTGAGATCAGTATGTGCTCAGCGCACACAGACACAAAAGGATTTTGGCTAGTCGTGGAAGTGAAGAAGGATGGAGAGGAAGGGGAAAGTTATGGCATGATACTGCGACATTCAATTCTGGAAAGTTTAGCTTCATTATCATGTGAATTTATTATTCCTTGGAGCAAAAGTGACATTAAATGACACATTTTCCTTTTAATATGCTGGTCAGAAATGCTGCAGCAGCCATTTGAGCTTTGGAGGAAGTAGACACAGAGGAGTAAGCAAAGCAGCTCTGAATTTGGCTGGGGATTTTCTGCCTCTGTGAATCTAGAGATTCCTCAGACGAGAAGGAAGTGCTTGTGTTGTGTTTTTGGGTTTTCTTTTTAGGATTGTTGTGTATTGCCTTTTGTTCTGCAGACAATGGCATAGTGCCATCTTTCTCTGGGTTCAATAAACACTTCCTTTACATTATTCGAGGGCATCAAGCCAGACCAGACCAGACCAGGCCAGGGGAATCGCTCTGTTATTAGAAAACACGATTCTTGCCACTTGGCTGGCTTAGGAATATTGATGGTAGTTGCAGTTAGAATGGCCTTTGCAGATTAAGCGAAACTTAATATTTAAAATCATCTTGCTGTTATCTTTGACATTCTTCAAGTAATGTCTAGTTATTATTGATCTGCTGCTGGTTTCAGAAACCAAAGACATAATTGAAGCCAGAGATTGATTTATAAGAAAACACATTTTTCTGCCTCTTGGTTGCCACGGCGGCTCGATATGATGGATATTGAGAGGATGGTTGAAAGCAGAGGTTAATTTGAGATTTTTCATGTAGGTGGTAGATCAGACTCTCTGGTGTCAGTGTTGCCATGGATGTGTACATATATGTGAATATGTAGCAATAATAGACTGACATATTTTTAACAACTCTGACCTATATTTAAAACAAAAATGGTTGATGTAACAGAGCAAAACTAAGTGTTTGATAAGAAATAAGCTCAACTTGACACCATTTGAATCTGTCTCAATGTAAAAGCAATAGACTTGAATAGTAGAATGGCTTTGTTTGAATGAAATAATATTTTATATGGTTGAGTATTGTTTTCATTATGAATGTAAAAGCAGGTAAGTCATAAGGCAGCTAAAAGGCCCGTGATAACTCTAGAGAAGTGGTGCATACACTTATGCTAATTGCTTTAGCTTTGGCTTCAACTTAATACCTTGTAGATGTAGCACTTTGTTAGTGGAAATAACTTTTTAGTAAGTGGTTCCTACTACTCCTCATTTTGTGTTGTAGATTTACTATGCCAACAAAAGGAGAGCCATTGGTGAAAGAAAGTCAGAGGAATATGATTTTTGTGGCTTGTCAAGTCTTTAGTGCTGAGTCAGTTGAGATAAAAACTTGGCTTTTTGATCTACATGCACAAAATGCAAAAATCATGAAAATTGATACCGTTTAATGTTCAGTGACCATTCAGTCACTTCTCCCTTGCTATTGAATATTGAGGGTGTCATAAAAAGTCATTTAGAGCATAGATTTTGTCTCTGAAATTTGATGTGAAGTTTTTAAGCAATATAAGTTTCTGAATTGGGTAATCTCTTCTATCCTTGTAATGGATTCACAGAGTCTTCTCACAATTTAGATTCAGAGTACTTTGAATAAAACGGTTCATCCTGAAATGAGGTGATTCGATGTGCCATCACTTTGCACATTAGTGCTTTTGTCACTCATTGTCATTTCCTTGATTCCCACCAGTGCAGTTGAACTCATTTCTAAACTGTGCTCTTCTTGAAACACTTCATTTTCCTTGTTAATCTGTCACTGATAGATTTTGGTTGTCCTTTCATGTGCTGTAATGACAAGCCAAGCTTTAGAACACCCTTAATCTCAGTTTGCCGAGTTTGTCTCTCTCTTTTTGTCATAATTGTCACATCAAGCTCTTGAACAAAAACCGGTTTTCTCTTCTTCAGAAGTGAGTCACTTAAATAAACATCATTTCCATATGACAAGTTATTGCTTTGTTTCTCTGTTTATGGAATGGCATCTGGGCACAGTGAGTAAATCGTTTTCTACTGTCAGATGTATTAAATTTCCACAGATTTTAATAGGATTTGCCTACATTTGCAAATAGCTTGGCATGTCTGTAGGCCCGGAAATCACTTGTTCTTATTTATAACCTTCCATCCTAATTTCTAAGGAAATGATCCCCATTATTTTATGAACTGGATTCGGGCTTTTTACTTGTCTTTTATCAAATTAAATAACCTTATGGCGTAGACAGGAGAAATTGGATAATAAGAATAACATAGCTTCATCTTTTTTTAAGCAAATTATTATGTCCTGATGGTTTCAAGGATGAAACGCCCCTTGGTTCTAACTTCAGATCAGAGTGAGAAAATTCATGAGGCAAGAAAAAGTGTACTAATTATTTATGTACAACCTGAAGAGATTTTTTTTTTAATTTTTTTTTATTGCATTTGAATTTAATGTGGAATGGGCTTTTGGTTGTATCTCTAAATTAGTTTCTGAAACTGCACTGACTTAAGTGGTTCTGTTTTACATTAGTGATAAGTTCTTTACACATCTGTTTGTTTTCCTTTTACAATAATGTTGTAGGTTGTTTATGATCGTCTTAATGTGACCTTTAAAAGTTATGTTAAATAACAAATTAAAATCCAAGTGTTAGTGTTATTCAGATATACGCTGGTTTCATTTAATTCGGTGGCATGACTGTCTTCTTTGATTCAACCTCCTGTAGATAGTGTGCAGACACAATAATGAAGAGACATCGCAGAGAGAAAATATGTTTTCATTAACCTTTCTTGGTTTTAAAAAAAATCTTCACAAAATATCTTTACATACCTAAAGTTGATTGATGTTCAGTTTTGATCGATCAACTCAAAATTGAGCTGATCGATCAACTCGATGCTATTAAGGCATTGGCAGAGGGTCAAACGTCCGGGAAGCCGATACATCTTGTACAAACGTTAATTGTACGTTTGTACATTTCTGATAACTGGCGCTAATAACGTGTTTTTTTTGCAAAATGTAAAAGTGTATTATGTCCATTAGAAATACAACTGGTTAAGACAAAGGGTTAACAGCTTTCCAAAGGATGCTTTTTTGTTACACACTATGCAGTGAAACATACTTTTACATTAGAAGGCCTGAATGCTAACATTTTGGTTTCCTATTAAATCGAGGCTGCAGGACGATTAGATATGAAAACACCCTTTATATCTGCTGTTATCCAACTATCCCCTAAGATGACTGGGCTCTGAACTGCTGGAGTTACAAATAAGATCTTGAATTGCTAATATCTTTTTTTGTGTGTGTGATGTAGTATTGGAAATGAGCTGAGACAATCCTCTGATCTGCGTAGTGAAGATGAACACAACTACAACTGTGTTTTCCATCAGTCAGCAAATTGACGAGTGCTAGAAGTTTTTACTGATTGGTCCCTCTTCTGTCAGAGCATGGTTTAATTCAACTATAAATGGTGAATATCTCTATTGGGATGCTTTATATTTGCCAACTGTCTGTTACTGCAAAACACATCTAGAAAAATAAATGCAGTAATTATGAGGCGCTTGTGTTTTAGTACCTTGTTTGATTGCTTCTTACAGCCCCAACAATTTGACTCCTCGGGGGAACAGGTCTGACTAACTTTTTTTTAGAAAAGTACTAGGTTGTCAGTTTATGCGAAAGAGAGCAGTGACGTGCGGTCAGGGGAGGCAGGTGAGGCTCTGCCTCACCTGTCATCATGGAAAAATAATATATAATATAAAATCATTTATATTGCTATTTTCACCCTGTGGTTTTGTATTATGAAGTGTCTATTTTTTACTTAACTTAACCAATTCTGAATAGTTTTTCTTCAAAATCGCTGGATTTTCGCATTTTCCCATTCAAACGCTCAGAAGCGAA
>CAEGAF010091308.1:0-21659 GCA_903067075.1 Micropoecilia bifurca | reverse complement strand
CACACACACACACACACACACACACACACACACACACACACACACACACACACACACACACACACACACACACAGACGCCGAGGTAGACTTCCCTCTGGAGTCCTGAGCACAACTTTCCAGGAGCGCTTCCTAAACCCGGAGTGAAGCGCTTCATTCCTCACCGAGGGCAAAGCGTTCACGCATCAGGCGCGGCAAAACCAGAAAAACCGGCTCTGTTAAGTTTAAATCTAACTCGATGAAGTTCAATATCTTGGAAAAGTATTCATTAAATCACCTTTTTTTCCTCTTATACGTCGTCACCTTACAGCATCAAAGTTAACTGTATTTTATCAGGTCAATTCATCCATTGTGTTCGTTATTTGTGTCTAATAATTTTTGAAAGCCCAAGTTGAAACAAATTAAACATGCAAAAATAAAAAAAGAAGAAAGATGCACCATTTTTTATTGTCTTCAGTTAAATCAGAAAAAATTTAGCTTGTTTTAGGTCAGTGAAGATTACAATATGCCACAGTAATAATGAGACAAAGAATATATCAGAGATTTAAAGTTAAGGGAAAGTTTACATACAGAATGATAAGAATCTCTTTGAACAATGAAGGAAAACCCCAATGATAATGTCACGATTAAAAAACTTCTGATAGGTCATGTGATGCATTACAATTGAGTTAACTTGAGACACATATGTGGATGTATTTTGAGGCCACACTTCCACTCACCCCCCCCCCCCCCCACACACACACACACATTTCTTTCTTGCTTCACAAAGCAGCCAAGATATCAGGAAGAAAACGGTAGAGCTGCAAAAGTCTGGATCCTTCTTGGTAACGATTTCCAGATGCTTGCAGATACCAAAATCATCCATTCAAACAATACACAAGTATTAACTTGATGTAAATGTTAACTGTCATACCACCCAGGATAGAGAGGGGTCCTGTGTCCCAGTCAGAAATGTGCAAATCGACCTCGGAACAAAAGCCAAAGACCTTGTGAATGATGCTGGCAGAAACAGATAAGACAGTGTCCTTATCCACAATGAAACATGTCTTGCACAAGCTAAAAGGCCACTTAGCAAGGATGAAACCATTACTCTAAAAGAAGCACAAAAAAGAGCCAGAGTACAGTTTGCAAGTGCACACAGGGACAATAACTTTCAGTTTTGGAGGCATGTCCAATGCTCTGATGGAACTAAAGTGGGACTGTTTGGCATAATGACCATCATTACATTTGGAGGAAAAAGAGAGATGCTTGTAAGTCTGGGAACATCATTCCAACTGTGAAGTATGATGATGGCAGCATCATGTGGTGAGGCTGTTTTGCTGCAAGGAGGACTGGTGCACTTCATAAAATAAAACATGTCTTCATGAGGAAAGAACATTATGAGGGAAGATTAAAGTAGCGTCTACGGACTATAGTAAGGAAGCAAAAGTTTGGGCAAACTGGTCTTCCAAATGAACAATAACTCCTGGCATGCGACCAAAGAGGTTACAAAGCACAAAGTTAGAGTTTTGTCATGGTCGAGACGTTACAGTCTGTAAAGGCATGTGTGAGTGATACACTTAATGCAGATACTCCAGGTCTGTCAGGAGGAATGAACCACAATTAACGTCACTCACCTGTCAATCATTCTAGCGGCTTTGCCAACAACTGACCATTCGGTGTTTGCAATTTGTCCCAAAGTACACGCCCCTTATCTGGAGGAACTGAACTTCCATCAACATTATCGGGTTTCTTATTGCCGACCCATTGCGTTCATAAAGATTTCAAAGAAAATATTAGGAAATTGTGGTTCAACGTTGTCATTGTGGAACATGCAATTCCAATGGCCGTTACCAAGAGCGTGTAAGAGGGCGGAGTACAATTTAGGACGTTTCCAAAACCCAAACGTAATCTGGAATAACACAAGAAATGGATCAAGGCCTGCAGCCGACCGCATGCCCTGTTGAATGGAACTGTGATCAATGGAAAGTACTAGTTACTAGTACAAGGGTCACCAGGCCAGGAATCGAGCCGGTGACGACAGCGTTGAGGACTAGGGCCTTCATATGTGGGTTGTGCTTAACCCCTGTGCCACCATACTACACCCCAGTTATGCTTTATTTCTATGCCATAGAGCTAACTATAAATTCAGCTAGCTATGGCAGCATGAAAACATGTGCTGTAGTAACTGGGGTATTTGCATATAAACACCGTTTTATGATAATCTTTATTTTTAAGCATTTCCCTGAAGGCATATTTTTACAAGCTTGTATTATTCAAGTTATTACTCACTCACTTTTGCATGTACAAAATGCATCCAACACAGCTTTTCTGCAGCATTTCTGAGAAAATCTCGGGCTTTAACTTTTAATTTCTTTGTTTCCCGCAAATAACCATACATAGCTGATGTCATAACCTGTTGTCTTTGCCTTATTTTTGGCTCATAGTCAAAAATGACTCAAAAAATAAATTGGGTAAGCTAGCCTGTTGCTGCCAACATTGTGCTTAATAATAGGGATGGAGTGTTTGGGGTGAACTAGCTGAAACTTCCTTTTTGCTATTCTTTCACAAAGGCCACATTTGTGGAGTGCAAGACTAATACATCTCCTGTCAACAGATGTTCTTACCTGAGCACTGGATCTTTGTCTAATGCTCACCGTGTTTGACTAGTTGGTTTAGGTGGATGGCGATCTCTCAGTGGGATTTTCAAAAACTATTATTGTTTTTAAATACTGTTTTTAAAACTGAAATAGTTTAAACTCATCAAAACTTTATCTCTCACCCATATAATGTGTTCCTCAGTCTTTGTCTGTGCCCTAGTGATCTCTAAAAAAAATCCCTCAGATCCCCATGAAATAGGTAAATTTCCTCAGAAATGTAATACACAGGTGTGCCGTGGTGGCGCAAGGGGATAAGGCACAACCCGCACACCACAGCTGTCGCCAATTCAACTCCCAACCATGCCTGATTTACTGCATGTCTTCCCCCTCTCTCAATACCCACCTTCCTGTCTGCCTACTTTCAAATGGAGACCACTAGAGCCAATAAAAACAATATACAAAAAAAAGAAATGTAACACACAAATGTAGGTCCCATTTTAGGATTTGTTTAAGAGAAAATTTGAAAGAAATGTAAATTTTGTCCTTTCACTGTTGGACAACACTTTGTCAATGTAAAAACTTTAACATTGACAATGGATGATTTTGTACACCAACTTCAGCATGTTGTTCATTTTGTCATGTAATATGACAAGATAAGCACAAGTTATATACCTTTACAAGGAACTGAACGGGGTAGAACTTTAATAATGACAAGGTAAAGAAAATGTTTAGTTTTATTTAAAATGCATTCAAAACCAGAGGATTTAGTTGTAATAGTCAGCAAACACACTGCTTCTAAAGCAGTCAGTCATTTGAATAAACATTCAGCAGTCATACAGTCCAAACACCTGAACACATTTTAACATCATTGATGCTTATTTTCTAAGGATTTTGGCACTTAAAACATTTAAACTTTAAAAATGCATTATTTTACTTTTAACAAGGTACATACACTTGTATTTATATTGATAGTTCACTAAATATGTGTGTAAATTTATTTTGCTAAATTAATGTGTCAAACTGCTCTTTAAAAGAGTCAATAATGATGTGAAAATGAAACCAGATTATTTTCTGACAAGTGAGAGGGAACAAAAAAAGGGAGATGAATTTGCAATTTTTAGGCCTGATTAAGAAATGACAACCTGAGCTACTCCACATGCTGTCATGAAGCAATAAACTTAGAGCAGCAGTTTTATTGATGGCAACAATCTAGAGGTGCAAAATGTTTTAGGATCATTTTCTGAAATCTAAAATCCTAATTGATTAAATATTGGATTTGTAAATGCATATTTATGCAGTAAGTATGAAAAGAAACCCCCCTGCACTTATACTTTAATAAAAGCAACATGATGACTTTTCATTTACTTTTTTTTTTCATCATTTTACCGTTAATTAAATAATTATTTTGCAATGTTTCCTTTTGTATCAGATTCTGAAAAGATTGAAAACCCAGTCTCACAGGTTACATGTAACACCTAAAGTGTCCTTTGATGAAAGGATTTTTAAAATATCATAAGTCCTCATACAAAACTTTAAGTGCAATTTTACACAGAGGAAATTTTCTTTCCTGTTGGAAAAATACTCCTTTGATTACTCCTGAGGGATTTGTGCAACTTGCAGAATTGCCCAATCGATTAGGTCGTCTAAAAGGATGTGGACACTGAGGTTAACAAAGGTTGCCTCTGTAAATAGCTCTGTCTCAACAATGGTGAATCAGTGAATCACTCACTGATGGGTGAATTAAACAGAGTCAACAGCACCTGTTTGTGTGCATGTGAGTTGACAGGTGGGCTCTGAGGGACAATCAAAGGCTCTTTGCCTCCCATCTCATGGGACAGCAATGATTTCTGAAGAAAATACTTTTGAGTCGTTTTGCAAATCAATTCAGATTTAATTTAAAAGATGCATTATTCCAGCGAAGTGCAAAATCTGAAGACAAAGTGCATTTGGCACCAATAAAAACATTCAAATCTAGGTAAAGAAGAGAACCCGCACATTCTGTGCGTATTGCAATTAATGCAAACACAAAACGTATCATCAGAAGAGAACCGCCCGCCTCCGGAAGAAACAAGTGCTTTGATTTGTTGGGATCACTTTGTTTCTTCATCGTCCGAGCCCTGTGCCATCTGACTGGCGTGATAGATGTAGTCGAAGTCAGGAAACTTGACAGGAAGGTCGTTCCACCTGGTGCAGTTGCTGTACTTTTTCGTATTTATATCCACCACAAAGTTTTTCACATGGAGACAAGGCAGCTCAATCCCACGGTAAAACATCATTGAACCCCATGTCTACAACAGAAGTGAAGTTTAAAAGAAGACAAATCTTAGTGCATATTTTATCTGTTTAATGCATTAAACATAGACATTTCCATGGGAGTCAGAGTGTCAGATAAAATAAGTAATTAAAAAAAATGCATTTATTGTTCTTTATCTGCCATGAACCTTTACAGTGGTTAGCAAAAATATTCACTTTTTTTTTTTTTAACTTTTTGTCACATTACAATTACAAACTTTGATGTGTTTCTTTGGGGATTGTATGTCATACTAAAAAACAAAATGGCCCAGAATCACTAAATGTAGCGAAAGTGATACTAATAAATCTAATGTGTGAAGCTCTCAGATGTTTAATAGGGAATATCAGTGGAAAAACAAGAACAAGAAAACAAGTGAACGGTCAAGAGTAAAGACCTTGGACAAGTGTAAAACAGAGTTTGGTTTTGAAACCATCCCAAACTTTAAACATCTCGTGGTAAACAGCTTAATCTATCATCCCAAAGTAGGAGTAAAGAATAACTGTAAACCCAACAAGACATGACTGCTGACCAGAACCGACCGACTGGGCAAGCAATTCATTAATCAGAGCCCTTTCACAAATATTTCTGTTATAAATCCACAGACAAGCCAACTCATCCAGAAATGATTTCTGAATCATGCTTAGATTTGTAAATCCTGCTGCTGGCTCACTACTCAAATGACACATCATCACGTTTTCGACCAGTAAAGCCGACTCCCCTCCATAAAGTTCAACCCACGTGGTGGCTATGATTACATAATTTCGCAATTCAGGGGTATAGGCATAGGCAGGCTGACTTCTACCCCTCTCACTTTATCAATCCTAAATACACAAACGACACGAAGACGCCAAAAAAGGAGCACATAAACCTGACTCTTAGTGTTTAATGAAAGGGGCTAGAGTAGCAGGAGAAATCAACCACTAATGTAGGAAAATACTCTGACAGGAGTACCACTAGCTATACTCTCCACAAATACGACCTTCATGAAAGACTGGAAAGAAGGACGTCAATATTGAAATATCTAATAAATCCTTTTTGCAGTTTCCTAAATGCTATGCAGGTGATGCTGCAAACATGAGGAAGAAGGTGCTGTGGTCAGAAGATGACCTATGTGTGGTGAAGACTTGACACCAATCATAACCTTGACTGCACTAATCAGACAGTGAAACATAATGGTAGCAGCATCATGTGACTGGGGGGCTTTCCTAGGTAAAGACGAGCAAACTGGATGGAAAGATGGATAAATCTGCATCTGAAAGCAGATATTTAACTATAAAAGGACATTGCAGACTAAATGTTTCCTGCTTTAGGTCAGTTAGGACAAACAAGATTCTTAAATTCATCAGTTAACAGATGTATTTCATATCTGGCAAACCAGACCATAATCTAATTGTTGGGGAAGGAGCAGAAATTAACACACTTTTCAGTTGTGCACAAATTTATGTTTCTCTGTCAAAATGCCCAATAAATTAAATTAGTTTGCCATTGTAATGTGATAAACTAGGAGCAAGATTCAGGGACACGAGTATCTTGGCAAGACAAGTTATCTCAAGTTACGAGCAAGACTGCAAATCCAAAAACCAAACATTGTGTTTACCTGACCACAGCCACTGCAAGCTATGACGCCATTGGTCTCGTAGTCCAAACGTCGCTCCTGAAGAGCTACGTTTTCTCTCTGGACGAAAAGTTTCCTGCACAAAACAAAAGAGAGTATAATTAACCATGCAATGCAATGTGCCAGTGTTGAAAAGTTTATATCATAATTAGTACCTAAACTCTGGCGTAACATTGACTCTGTGCATGTTTTCAATGATTTGGATGTCTTTGCCGCTGCAGATGGATTTGGTGCAGTTACGGCAGCTAAACTTCACAGAAGACGGGTTCTCATCCTTAACAGCCTTCTTCTTCTGATTTACCTGTCTCACTCTTTCCTCCATTATAGCCTGAATCTGAAACTCTGTGATCTAACCAAAGGAGAAAAAATGGTTAAAAGACTGTATTTAGGAGAAAATAGATGGCTAATAATACTTGTTTGACATACTTGTTTGTTGTAAACTGATTGATCTAATTTTTTAATTTTCTGAATGGCTTTGTTCATCATTTGCTCACGGTACTCGTTGACACACTCCTTTTCAGCCACCCCTGAGTTCTTAACGTCCACGACAGTGTATGTGCTGTCCTCAGCTCTTCCTCTGCCTTGAGACTGAAAGGGCAACAGAACAAATGGTCAGCAATCACCTACTCATAGTTAGTCAGCCCACATATTTTTTTATTTTTCTGTTGTGAGTATTTACAGCTGGATGACTAACGGGACACGTGAAAATATTGAGCCATGAAAGAGTTTGTGGAAAACAGGAACAAGCTGAGATAAATTTAACATTTGATTTGAGCAGAATGGAAAAACTACAAATACAGGCACACATGAAATCAGGAATCTTTGTTTTTCTTGAAGAAACATTTTGGCTGCAACGCTATTCTGCTATTGGCAGCAAGTATTTTTTTGAACCACTACAAATAATTTTCATTGCAGTGGATTTTGGGGGGAATCGACGTGTTATTCTCTTTGTGACTTTTTGAAATTGAAATTGACTTTTAAGTCAGTCTGATAGTCAAAAATCAATAGAGATTTATTTTATCAGTCATTTGTCACAGATCATTTGTTGAATGTTTGTGTCAATATCTACATTTATGGAAATACATGTTTTTGAAATTAAGCTTTTTTTTTGGCATTACAAAAGAATATTATAAAATTATTGTATTTGAGAAATGGGTAAAAATATTGTTTTATTGTTTTATATATATATTTTTTTTTCAATACTGAACACCACTAAAGTGAACACATATTACCTAAGCACTACCACATAGCAGTAACAACACTCAATTATTTAAAAACTCATTCATGCAGCAGGAAAACTTACAAAACCCGAACCCAGAACCTCCTTCTGCAAGGCAACATAAGAAACTGTGAAACCATGCAGTGAAACCAAATACTCAGCATATTAAGTGTTTGCTTATTTTATCATAATATGTGTATTATGCAATATGTCCTTCAGATACCTTATTTATGTATGTGGTCAAAGTCACACTGTATAAAACCAAAAGACATACCAACACATTTTTAATCACAGATTACAGTCTTTCATTTTACTGACCTGAATCATAGCGATTTCATTGGTCACATGGCCATATCGGATAACAAAATTGCAGGCCGTTATGTCCAAACCTTCTTCTGCCACTGTGGTAGCAATAAGGAGGTTGAGTTCACCACTTTTGAACCTTTTCAACACATCCTTCTGTTCTGCCTGAGGAAAAAAATTGCAGGACACATACATAAAAATCTTGGGAAATGGCAGCCTAAGAGAGTTCAGTTTGTGAAGTATGCACTTACAGCTGTCATTGGTTTGGTATCGCTCTGGTCTCCTCCTCCGATGAAATGAGAAGGTTTTACGTCGATGTCAGCAAACTTGGGGTTTTCTTGAATCCACTGGCTTAGAGTTATAGCGCTGTGACGTGTTTTGGTGAAAATGATCCCTCTGGCTTCTTTTCGGCAGCTGAACTCTTGTAAAATTTTAATTCTGAGTTTTGACAGGCTGTCGTTTTCGTATGCTGGATCCTTTGCCAGCTTTTCCAGCTCTTCATTTTTGTCTGTAAGGAGTAGATGTTAAAGAACTAAGGCAGAATATTTTCAGCAAAGTTAAACGAGACACTTTTACGACTGCAGTCTCTTGCAAAACTCCTGGCACCCCTTTAAGTCTGGTTAGAGTAAATTATTCTGAGGTTTTTGTCTAAAATAAAGCCTTAAATATGGGAAAATAGCTCTTTATTTACTATAAAATCACAGTATAAAAGCAAAAATGTGAAGATGTGGGTAAGAAAGACCATAAGTGGTTTTCGATTATATATGTAAAATTTATAGTGGAAATTAAGAATATAAAAAAAAGAAGAGATCGTACCTTTAAACAAATTGAACAAAAATCTCTCTGTCTCTGTTATTTCCATGTTTTGTTCTTCATCTGGTGACGTTTTCTTCTTGATCTGCTCCTCGTGGAACTTGCACAGGAAACTGAGAGCATCACACATGCGTATGGTGTTGCTTAAAATCAGACCTTCATTATACTTTCGGAGGAACTCTGCACAGACCCGCACTGTCTGGTCTCCATCTTTGGCAGCTAAAACACAATGAGGCAGTTTAATTATACTTCTATGTGTGCAAAACTCAGACTGTCCAGTGTAATAAAGAGTTATTGTTAATGAGTTATTACAGGCACACTGCAGGTAAAAGTGAAGAAGAATTTTATGGAGCTTTAATACTTTACTGAATCTTAAAAATAAAAAAAACTAAGATTAACATCACAGATATAAAGATTCAGGCTAATAAATATCATTGACTTAAGAGAAATTCTGTATTTTTCATACCAAATTTTAAAGGCCACCTCTATCAATTTGTATTAGGGATGCACGACATATCGTCACCAACATCAGTTTCCACCGACCATTTAGTCAATTTTTAACATATCTGTATAATATATATCTGTGTAACATTTCCACTCACCTTCTCGCTCTTTCTGAACAGCCCATTGTTCGTAATTCTGAGAGCCCAGGTCACATGTGGGGAAAAGCCGGGCATGCTCGTGAATGGCAGTCATGATTGTCTTGACCACATTACCAAAGGGATCCTGATGATGACGGTTAGGTAAAAATACAGTTAACTCCCCTTGACTACAGAAGAACCTCGCCACATTTGTATTTTAATGTACATATCTTGCTTAATTTAACGCGGAACAACGTCTACCTCTTTTCTCGATTCAACAAGCAGAATGGATTTTCGTTGTTCCTTTTTCTCAATGCTTCCTGTCATAATTTTGGAAGCATCCAAGTTTGCACAAATCTACGAAAGAGGGAAGGAAACCTGCATTAATTAATACAATACACAATGTCTGTACGTTTTTTTTTTAACTTTCCTTGAAGTAGGAAACTAAGGCTTGGAATTAGAAAGCAGAGATGAACGTGAAAGGAATTTAGATGCATACGATATTACAGATTCAATGTTAAACAGAGTATTTACTCGCAGAATGTGCTCTTCGGCTTTATTCAGGGTTTTGGCACCTCCGACCCCCGGTGAGGCCGTCAGGCCCAGGATCTGAGGAAGCGGTATGGGATTCTTCTCCTCCTTCAGGAGCTTTTTGTTCTTGTGCTTTTGTTTCAGGTACCTCATCATGATGTGGTTGTAGACTTCTCCTTTCTGAGTGTGGTGACATTCATCTATTATGATCAGTGTCAGATCTGCAAAAAACGGTGACATAATGCCAAAGAGTCACTTGGGACTGTAAATTAGAAATGCTATGCAGAAATAAGAACAAAGAATTAACAGAAGGGACATTTTTTGCAGCTAATATATATTTCTCCCTAAATAAAAGTACACAAATCTTATATAAAGACAACGATCTTCTTCAACCAAGCACTGTTAGTTGACAGAATCCCTGGAAAGGTTGGGGTTGTTCTTTAGAAAAACATATTTTCCCACACAAATCAGAGCTTTTAAAGAAAACTTGAGACAGCAGTTTAAACCACATAATAACATCTGTTAAGAGAACTGCATGCTTCAAAAACAAAGCCAGACTTCAATGCATCTAAATACGGGGCATTACAACGACTCGAGTCTAAACTGTTATTCGAATTTGTCCCAGAAGAGAAGGCAGAGTGGCAGTTTGACGGGCTGTGATAGACGCTCTCTTGTGAATTCAATCCAGCCACACACCGATGGCTTGAACAGACATGTGGCCTGAGAGCCAGGAGGAAAAAAAATAAATGCTTTCAAGTGTTTCGACAAACAGCATATGTTCCTCTGAGGTGGCTATTCCACCTTGGACTGGTGACTGCCAGGAGCGAACACTAGAGTCGGAAGAATTTGACAAGAACCTGTCGGGGGAAAATCCTGCTCCTTGTTCCCTCGGTGGTTATCTATTCCAGAACATTTCAGTGTCAGTAAAATCCAGGGTAGATTTTGCATTAACTTAGAGATGTTACAACAATATTAAGTTTAATAGTGTGTTTTGATTTCTAATAAGAAAAAAAGTAGATTTTTTTACAAGAAATTACCATTTACTGTTTAGTCTGTACATCAGAGTAAACAAAAAAAAATATAGCCAAACCATCTGCGGTGTGGGTGCTGTTTGTAAAATGTTTTAGCCCTTCAACATTGAATGGGCAGCAGCAAAGCATACATTTTTTAAATGAAATAATATAAAATGACTTTTGCCGCAGCTCTGTTATTGCAGCAGATCACTGTAAATATAACAAACAAAATCTGCTGTTTTACTTTCAAGCTGGATTTTTTGTCACTGCAGGACAAACGTCTGCTATGGAAAATTAGAAGGCAACAGTTCAAAACTCCCTTTCCTTCAAAGGTTCATGGATTTTTCTTTCATAACTGAGTGTATAGAGCAGTTTTCTATTTTGTTACTGCAAAGGATTCTCCCTTTTAACATTTTTAAAAAAAAAAGAGATCGTGATAAAAGTTTGACAGTAGTTAAAATGCATACTTTGTGCAGGATTTGTAGGAGGAGAAGTTTCTAGAATTATAGTTTCCTTTTTAAGTTCAAAACATTTTGGGTTGTGCCTGTATGGACTTGCAGTTTAAATTTTAAATGCAGGTTTTGAATTGTGCAATATGTGAAGTTTCCCTTTTATTCTGTCAGTCTGGTTTTTCCATCTCTCCGCCCACAAGGGGCCACATATCAATTTCTCCACCCACATTTTTTAGCCCTCAATTCTTCATCTGGACTTCATTAAGTCTTGTGTGACACCTTGTGGGATAGTTCTATTAACAATTTTGCCAGACATGTCCAATTCTTCCTGACTGCCTCACAATTCCAGCAGGTGACACTGCATCCGGCTCCGCTCTGCTCCACTCCGCACTTTGCAGGTGGGCTGCCGCCATTCTGGAGCTCCCCAAATTCTACTGCTTCTCAGCTCCGCTCCACTGCAAACCGCAGAGAGGTTTCACAAGGAGCATGCGCGGGAAACGAGAGCACGAGACAAAGGCAGTGATAAAAAGGATGAATGGTGTCACGTGAAATGCTGCAGTTCTCAACTTCAAAGATTTACATTTTCCCTACATTGCTCTCCCTGCCTTGACTGGCGCGCCTGCTGTGACTTGAGCAAGAAACTTTTCAGAATTAAATCCACATATTTAATTATGCTGACTAATACATGTGAGCATAACTGATACATGATGACATGTATCAGTAAATATACCCATAACTGTTTGCTCTATTTCTATCAATAGAATGAATATTTTGAGCAAATATAGTCTGTCTTGATGAACTATTTTGAAAATGTGGATGTTGCGCTTGTTGCAGCTTCCTGTTGGAAAGGTGTGGACTTTGAAGATTAACTACACACTTGCTCCAGTGTCTGGCAAAAACAGAATCAGTTCTAATTTTGGGGTAATGGCTTTGCGGAAGTATGAACAATTGTGCAGATGTGGTGCAAATACTATTATTGAAGTTAATGGGGGCATATTTACTGCGGAGGATACAGAGTGGCAGAGCAAGGTGGAGCCAGATGGAGTGTATTTTAGGATTTTAGGGGTAACAGCAAAAATAATCATCAGCTCTTTGAAAATGCTATGATAACATGAAAACTACGGTAGCTTAGTATTCTGTTATCATAGAATATGACTTTGAAGGTAAAATATAAACAGTTAACAGTTTAACTGTTTTCTACCCATGGCTCCCTGGAAGTGCATTTGGTGGGACGTTTGCTCTGCACAATGAAGGTCCCTGGTTCGAATCCTGGTCTGAAGGCGCACCCTGCTGCTTACTTAATGACCGGTGGGGATCCAACCACTCCAGCTCTCAACCAGTCTTTGGTAACCTTCATGTGGAATATTTGATAATTTAACCTATTTTCAGGGCTAGGAAAACCCTACTTATCTCAATAAAACCCATAACCCAACATCATTATGTTAAACCCACCCAGGAATGTATTTGACCCTGGATTGGGCTAGTAAATTAACGCAAACTGAGTTCTTTGTAAGTGATTATCTTATAGTAGTTTGTCCCACCAAACCTATTTAGAAATGAAGGGTTCCAAAGTCCTACCGCTTAGCTTCACCCCTTCATCCTCGCCGCTGGAAGCCCTCTCCAAGTAATTTTCGAGAATCTGGGCTGTGCAGATGATGATGTCGTTTCTTTCTACAATGTTAGCGAAGGAGATTTTGAGCTGGGAGTCTCCACTGACCCGCTCCACTTTGTACTTGAGCTTCAAGATACTGAACTCTGTGGAGAAATGCTGCTCCACCAGAGGAATCTACAAGACAAAATAGAATATTTCATGAACACAATTTTTCTTTTTTCTTCTAAAGAAAAACAGGACTTTCTGTCACTACAGCATCTGAAGGGCACATTGCTAACACCCGCCACTGCTAAACTACTCGGAGCTTTATTCCTTTTGTTTAAGGCAGAGCTTCTAATTAGTGGCAGGAGGGGATTTTGTTGCAAACTCTTTGCAAAAGGAGTACACAGACTTTTCTGTGTGGGTACAACTAACCTACTTATTGCTCAGGAATGAAGATTAAAAACATAAATGCTTTCAGTCACATAGGATTACTTTGTCTGCTACTAGATAGTTTTATGGGAGGGAAATATTTTTTTGCCACATGGTATTTATTTTCCTTGTTCAGGCCACATCTTGTATGGGCCAAATAGTAACAAAGTGCACTGGGATACATAAAACTTGTGGCATGGAATGTGCGGTGTGTGAACTTTTGTGTTTTCTTTGGATCTGAATGAAGCATTGCAGCCAAAAAGCCCATGAGTCAGACAAACCAAAGTCAGATCCTAGTACCTTGTTCACCAGGACAACCACCTTCCCTGGTTTCCCCTCAGCTCTCCTGCTGTCCAGATGTTTTTGGGTAATGTACACTGCAACTCTGGTTTTACCGCTTCCTGTCGGGAGGCAAATAATAACGTTTTCCCCCTTCAAGGCAGGTCTGGCAACTTCCATCTGATAATCACGGAGAGAAATTTCTTCTGGGTCTCCCCCCGTGGCTCCTGCTGCTTCTGCTGCTGGACAGCCGTTTACATCTGCAACGCAGACCAAAGGCTCAGTCTGAAAAGGGCTTCAGTCAGCAAGCCACAATTACACATTGTTATGTAATGTCCTCTTTAAGCTGTTTTTATACATGGAAAAAAAATTATGTGCATTCAGAACAAAAACCTAGTTTTAAAACCTCAGATTTGCCAAATTAAGAGAATGAGAAAATGCATATTAATTCATGTAATTTCATTCAAACTACAACAGAAATACCTATTTGCTGTAAAAATAGGTATACAAGCCAACAGCAAGCGCAGAAAACCTAGAAAACCTAACGCTTGTTTGAAATTATTCAGACAAACTCCATCATGTCATGACGTGTAACTTGAGAATCATTTTCACGATTGGTTTTATGTGGCACAATTCAGTCTTAGCTGTGTGTAAACACCAGACCTATGATCCGCCTTAGCTGGATTTAAAGTTGCTGGAAGGGAGTGAGTCATTTGTTCTGTCTCAGATGGGGGTGATGCATTGCTGAGGCATTATGCACGGTTTTAATGAACGAGACCCCCCTTATGTTATGAGTTCCACATTTGCCACAGCTGTAACTACAAAACCTCAGTGGGTTGCAAAAGTATGTTGCGTGACAGTCTAACACAAAGTAATGAATAATTACTGAGTGGGAGAAAAATGATTCATGGTTTTCAAATTTGCTGATAAAAAAATAAATAAATTAAGGCAATGCAAGCTAGTTTACTTTGATACCACTAAATAAATTCCAGTTATATTACCTTCAGAAGTCATCTACTAAGCTAGAAAAGCTCGTTTAGCCACCTTTAAGTTCCTCCATAATATAACGCCTTTCAACAAAAATAGAGCTTTCTGACTAACATGCAAAATGTCGTGTCCTGTGAAAAGCGAAAACTGCACATCACCTTCATTCCATTATCCACACCTTGAAACAAAGTGATGGTATCATCAAGCTGTGTGGAAACTGGTCAGAGTTATTAGGTGGCAACAAGGCGACCCAGGAAGACTCCAAAAGAACAGGTCTGCAATTAAATGTTTCGATCAAAGCACATTAAGGTCTTAGAATGGTCCATTCAAAATCCGCAGCTCAATCTGACTGAATCTGTGGCAAAAAAATTGTGAAATCTGTGGTGAAAATTGATCCTCAGACACTCTCCACTAAGTCTGACTTAGCATGAGCTGGTTTGCAGCTTGCTTAGAGTGGGAGATGGTTGTTAAAAAAAACTGATTCAGCAGGACAGAAATGCACACTTTCCAGATGTTTAGTTCTAAAAGAAGAAAAGAAAAAAAAGATATGCATACTTTTTTATATTTCAGTTCACAATCATGTACTGCTTTATATTGGTCCATGCACATTAAAATAAACTGATGTTTGAGGTTGCAGCCTGATAAAATGTGAAGAAATATAAGAACCATGAATACTTTTGCAAGGCATAGAATAATTGTTTTTTTTTATTGTCGGTACAGGCGGTTTTTAATTAGCCTCCTACAGATCAACGCAAGTCTGTCCTGATGAAGAGATAGAGCAACAACAACAATAGGAAATGTGTTCCAGATGCTGTGATTATTTGGGATATAATCAGTCAGCTCTTCTAAATTTTACCCCAAAAGGAGGTGAAGTCAAATTATTTCACAGGACAGAAAATCTCTGAAAACTAACAGGATTAGAGTTGAATTTCTGGGAAGATTAGGTGTAAATTTTATCCATCCATTATCTTTACACGCTTGTCCCTTATAGGGGTCGGGAGGGTTGCTGGTGCCGATCTCCAGCTAACGTTCCAGGCAGGAGGCAGGGTCACCCTGGACAGGTCGCCAGTCTGTCGCAGAGCAACACAGAGACACACACAGGACAAACAACCATACACACACACACACTCACACCTAGAAGCAATCTGGAGAGGCCAATTAACCTGACAGTCATGTTTTTGGACTGTTGGAGGAAACCAGAGTACCCGGAGAAAACCCACTCATGCACTGGGAGAACATGCAAACTCCATGCAGAAAGACCGGGGCTGTGAATCAAACCCAGAACCTTCTTGCTGCAAGGCAACAGCTCTACCAACTGTGCCACTGTGCAACCCTTTGTAAATTTTATCAACGAATAAAGATGCATATTTTTCCTGTTCACTGCTTGTTTTAAAATGTCATTTAGAGTTGATACAAAGACATGGTAATTATAGGAAAAGACTCAAATTGTGGCGGCAGAGTACTTCCCCCATCCTCGATTTAAGCCTGGGATGAGGGTAACATATCCGTAACTTACTACACCCCAGAGACAAGCATTTCAGAATGTAAATAGATGGTCAGAGTGATGTTTTGTACAGAGTATGCGGCGCCTCTTGGCTGATGACAGATGCAAGACACTGCAGCCTAACTTAACTCCACCCTTCTTTAAACTGAAGAAAACAAAGCATGCATAGAAAGTTAACTAAAGGCTGCAGTCCACAGATTCCTTTTCGATCTGCTAATACTGAGTCAGCATGTGGTTTTCATTTAAAGCACCACTGCGCTCCGTCCTCTGCAGCCTTTCTGTGGTTCTTCAGAGTTCACACATGGAACTTATTCATGTCACGCCAAAAGGCATCAAAATATTCCACAACTCTTCTAGCTAATCTCATTATGCCTGGTGAATGCAAAATAGAGACAGCAAATACCTGAGCTAATTTATGACTTGGTGGTCTAGGTTTCACTGAACACACTCTGGGATTGACAAGAGTTTAAGGCAGAGGTTCCTAAACTGTGGGGCGCACCCCCCAGGGGGGCGTCGTGCTGTAGCAGGGGGAGCGAGGGAAGACGACTGGATAAAAAAAAAAACCTGAACGCTATATGTGCTGGGTTTTTACCTTAGAATGACCAACTCTCTGTTATTCCTATGTCAATTTGATACAGTAGGGGCTACATTTCCCGTATCTGTGTCCTCTGTCACTTTTATTAGCAGTTAAAAAACTGTTTAATCTGTTGTTAACATTTGGTAACCTGTTTTTCCGAGCTGCCTTTAAACGCAACATGAGCGACGCTTGCACTGGGTTTACACCTGTGCAGCAGTGAAGGAGACCTGCTGCTGCTGTGCAGAGCTACGCAGGTTTGTGCTAGAATCATAGCAGCAAACCAGCAAAACGCAGAGAATTTTTCACAGTTTTTCCCCCAAACTAACAGACTGTTGAGTAAAGCTGTTGGATGCAGGTAAAGTTAGCTAGAAGATGACTAGCTAGCTAATATCAATACAACATCATAAGCTTGTTACAAGTAGCTTGTAGGCTACTGGTGTTGTTGTCTTGTTCACCTACGATTCATTTTGCCCCCCAAAAGGTTTATTCTCTCCACTCCCCCCCTGTTCGTCTGGAGCCAGGGCTGAGTATAACAGGGAGTCTCTAAGAATCCTCCTCTCACTCCCTTCGCTCACACACATCGTTCAACCAGACAGCTATTTGTAAGCCATGGCAGGTTGGGGGTGGGGGAGGATGGGGGATAGGGGGGGCAGAAAATGTTTGGAAACCACTGGGGGGGCCCAGGGGAGAAAGTTTGTTTAGAAACCACTGGGGGGGCCCAGGAGAAAAAGTTTGGGAACTACTGGTTTAAGGAATTATAACAATGTTAAGAATGTGGGTGAGGGTAAATGAGTCCCACCTGGAGGTAAATTATCCATGGATTCGGACAGGTCACCGTCTAAATACAGATCTGTAAAAAAAACAAAAAAAAACAAAACAGCATTTACTCAAAATATGCTTATAAAAAGCAGCAGACTTTTGCTCATTTCTGCACAGAATCAAATATAAAATAACTTACAACCTAATAACTTGCACAACATCCAATGAAGAATTAGTTAGTATAGCATAACTAACAAAAATGTTTTGATTCTAATTTCCTGACGAAATGAAAATGAGCCATGAGACAGTTTTAGGGGGGAAAAGTGTTCTTTCAGGCAGTTTGCTACCATGAAAGCAAACAACAAACATTACCTTCTTTCCTAAAAGGTAATGGAAAAACTAATGATTCAAAGAACATGCTGTATTCTTTCAAAGTTTACATGCATTTTTAAATTGGGAAAACCAAGGCCAAGATGTCGTGGCTTTCTATGCTTACGACCGCTGAATTAAAGGAGGAACAGATGTGGTTGTATTTTAGAGCAACATCTAAAACATGTTGCTTCCTTTCATGGCATCAAGACAATCAACCAGAGTAACAAGAAGCATAAAGAATGTGCAAAATCTGTGAAACGACCCTAAAGAAAGAGCATGAATTTGTGAAAATTCATGCAAAATCTGGTAAGAGTGCAAAGCAAGTTCTTTACTGATATGGAGTAAAAAGACAGAAACAGACCATTATTCCTGAAGGAAAATAAAAGAAAATCTAGGCCATTCTATCAACTACTGAAAACATGTATGTAAACTGTCTACAGAAATAGTTTTGGTAATCCTGCTGAATTAAACCAGAAAGAGTTTAGTCTTAATTTAAATGGACAGAGGAAAAATTCTTATGTCTCTTTATTCACTGAACATGAAAGTCTGGGTTTAACTGTAATTGTGATGCAAGTCGAGGATGGATGGTTGTTGAGGCTTAACGTTTAGTTGATTAATTTGGTGACTTTCACAGCTCCTGCAAAAACCTATAATAAATATATATATAAGATATAAATTAACTGCACTATACATTGAGGAGACATATTCTGTGAGACCTGTGGCATCATCCTGAGATCCCTCGGTGCCACTGATTTCCATGGGCTCCTCACTCTGACAGCTTTCAGTCGGTTTCTCCTCTGCTGCTGCTTCATTTTCTGAGAATCCTAAAAAAAAAACGGTTTCCATCTTTACAAGGATATCAAAATGAAGCTGAGAAACAGAAACTCTGTATAGATGAAAACCGAATTACAGTTTTAGTAAAATTACTCAGCAGAATAAATAATTGGTAATAGGAAATTACCCAAGACACTGAATTAGGGATATTGCAATCCATGTAATTACTGAGATGCAATAACACTCCCAAATCCCCCTAAATCCCATTGAAATATCGGTGCCTAGACTTTGCCTCATCGCCTTTCCTTCAACAACTGTGCTCTCCAGGAGCAGAGGAAGGTTATACACTTACTAGGTTTCTTACACTCAGGTGATCCTCCAATGAGCTCATAAAGGTCTTTGTGTTCAGTGACACGCAGGATTTCCACAAATTCAGAGAACCAGCCAGGTCGGCATTTCACGATCGTTCTCAGAAGTTCATGGGCTCCACGTCTGTTTCCGCGGTTTGTTTTTTCAGCCTCAATCTAGATTTTGAACAAAATAAAGTGGGTTTATGTGACTTTTCTGCAACCTGAGGGTAGGAGGAGAAATCGCATCAACCAGAGGTGGTGGACTTCAACTTGTGTTCAATACTGCCATCTTGTGGCCACATGAAAAAACTCAATTTGAAACATTTGATAAAAACATAATATCATTTATAGATTATTTTAAACTCTAATATCTAAGACAAAACAAAAAGGAATAACATATCTATTGCAATAATTTTAATCGTTCTAAACATAAAACTAACATCGAGTTTGACATTTTCCCTTCTCACTCTTATGCACCTACCTTCTCTTGGTCCGCAGGAGTTACGAGATCTCGAGCTACGCACTCAGTCAACACTTCTTCTGTTTTCATGTCCTCCAGACTGGGAGCCAATAACTGAATTAGTCGGACACAGAGATCATTTTCCGCCTCCACTTCGGGCTCTGGGAGGTTTAACTCCAAATAGTCAGCAGCGTGAGCGCTGCCTCCATGAATCAACGCATCAACGAAGGCCCTGAACCAGCCGACTGGATGCGGCCTCTCAACAATCATATCAATAAGCAAATTCGCAGCCGATTCATTGCCCGCCGTGTTCAGTTTCTGTCTGATCTCCTCCTCTCGCCCAGATTCTAAATGTAAATATTGTAGTACCTGGTCTACCTTTACAGTCTGTTTAAGTCTCGGTCTTAAGTCTTTAATGAGGCGTTCGTGTATCTCATCATTATCAGAAGCCATCGTGACTCGAGTGTCCGATCATCCAAGAGACACCAGCTCCGACAAAGTCCCAACCTTTCCAGTCTGACGATTCACTTCTTCACGTAATAGCTTAGCCAGGAAAACAGAACTTAGTTTACTTTCGTTTTCCCCAAAAACAAATGAATATTGAAAGTGGCCACTAGATGTCACTGTTTGATAACAGTTATATAAAACACATTTATGAAACACTTCATTACACATACAGGTGCGTCTAAATGAATAGAAAGATAATATTTTTTCTGTAATTAACTTAAAAGAGATACTCGTATATAGATTAATTACAAACAAGGTGGTGTGTTTAAAACATTTATATTATATAAATTCTGATGGCTATCTAATCTCAATTTACAGAACAGTTCAATAAAAAGTGTTTTTTCCTTAAAGTAAGACACTTCTTACATTGTATTTGGTTTCGGAGTGACTTTACGGAAGGACTGTGGCAGATATATTCCATGTCTTGGATATGTCTGGTTGTAGCTACATTTCAAGTCTTACGAATCTCTTCCAATTGCTTGAATGGGTTTTGCTTCGAAATCTTCCCAAGACTTTGGTCATCACTGTTACTTTTAGCAGCCTTTTCTACTCCACATTTTCCTTCCACTCAACTTCCCATTGATGGGCAGCCAGTTTTTGAAATTACTGCTTGTGGATAGCCTGTCCTGTAGAGGGTGTTTGTGACTGTCTGCTGGACAATTGTAAAATCATTTGTCTTGCTTATTGTTGTCTAGACAGTTGCATGACATTCCTGCACAAAAAACTGTTTTAAAGAAACAGTTGAAATATATCAGTATGTGTGAAATTTAGCAAGATGCACCTGCACGCCCTAATACATAAAACCTTTTGAATAAAAAAAATAATTCTGTATTCTTTCCTTGATTTTGTATTGTGGTTTGAAAAATCCATCTAGACTCAAGTAATTAACTTTGGAATTAATACTTTTTAAAAAAAAACTTACACATATGTTTTATTTAGGCATTTAAGATCAAAAGTAGGCTGACTTATTCATCCATACCAAAGCAAAAAAAAATTAAATACTGAAACAACACAATGCTAACATTGTTTTAAAAATAGAATAAATCAACATGTTGCAGAACACAGAGAAATGGAGAAAATTAATAATTTAAAATAAAAAGTGAAAGACACAACTTCAACACTTTTTCATTTATTGCTTCCATAGTTTCAAAACAAGCATATTCTATTGTTTTACAGAATCTCATAAATAAATGATGGAGTAAAAAATACTATTTACATCATACAATAATATATTATTTATTTTACAGCTGTTCAATAATATTTAGTAAGGTGGGCATTATCCAAAATAACACGGGCATACGATGAGATTCATGAATGTGATTTTGTTACTTATAAAGATGGCTGACTTCTTTGCTGGGCCATAAATTCAAATGCAGCTTCCTTTACTGATGTGATCTAGAAGGATTCGCATTGTTTTTTTCCCTTTAGGCGGAGTTTCTCATGGGCCCAGAGGACCTAACAGTTACTACTACATGTTACCCATGAAAGTACGAGTGCAGGGGCTGAAAGTGGCACTGAGCTCCAAGATGGCTCAGGTAAAAATGATTGAGTTCGGTAACTTATGTTAAAAATATGGAGTTTATTAATGCTAACCAGATCATGAGTGCAATCAGAGGATGGTGGATTGTTCTTCAACAAGTACAAAGGATTCTGTTGGCAATAAATGTAGA